>JAOUZG010051511.1:577895-603605 GCA_026289955.1 Argiope argentata
TTATAAATGTGAAAGTTTGGAAAAGATGGATGATGTTAGTCAATCATGCTACAACGGCTGAATGAAGTTGATGAAAATGTAGCACAGAGATAGGTTATAGTCTAGAATAAAATATAGACTACTATTTGTTTCGGTTAATTGAGTGGTAAATTTTTTATTAATTAAAAACTAACTTTCTCTCCAAAAATATTCATATCCCCGCTGCCTAGTAAGTAAGGCTTAACATGTGTTAGATCAGTTATTTCAAATGATTAATCCACCTTTCGGATTCATTCTGAAGTACTTTTGAATTAAAATTAAGGTACGTCAAAGAAATTTGGCGGATTTTTACATTATTTGGTTATTTTTCGATTTAAATCTCTGTAAGAAATTTTGCGGAATTCTACAGCATTTAGCTATTTTTCGCTGGCACCCGGCTAACAGGAAAGTATCGTGATAGAATATAATAAAGGGAATTAATTTTTAAGTAATCAAGTAACTTTTAATCCGTCTTATCCCTACTGGCTTAGAAAATTCGCGCATTTGTGGTCCAACAAATCGCGTTGAATTCGCGTTCTTGACCTAATTTTGTTTGTTCAGACCAATCAGTAAAACGATTTTGAATAGTTGGTTTGTTGTTTTGTTTTATTTCAGATACAAACTGTAAATAAATTGTTTATATGTTAGTTATGTGGACTAAGCTTTGATATACAACCATTTGGTGCTTTGTGAGGTTTATAGATAATTTTTCGGCAGCGCTTTATTTGGTTTTACGTTGCCGTCATTTTATATTATTGTAATTCGACCCTTCCTGTTCATTTCCCTCAATTTTTCCCTTGCTGTATGTATTCCTCTCACCTACTTTCATTATTTTCGATTAATTTTTTTTTCATGCTTACCATTTTCCTGTATTTACTGATATTTTTTCTATATTTCCGTTAATTTTCTGCATCTTTCATCGAAACCTTACGATTGGAGACGCTATTGCTGCCGTTCGCGCTACATGCAGCCTTTTCGATAAAATTTGGCGACAAACTATTTTTTTTTCGGTGAAAATTATTTTCAAAAACACCAGAATGATACGGTTTGTTGACATTTTACATTGTGATCAGTTCTCATACATACACTTTAAAATTTCTACGTGTACGAAATCGTGTGTAAAAGCTAGTATATTATAAAAAAATTTTTTGATTGCAGTACTTTTTCCCTTTTATAAACCTTGAAACTTATCGAATCAGAAAAAAATAAACGAGCACTAACTTCCACATACATTTTGAATTAAACGAGCAGACCCTATCTTATTGTCTCACCCTTCTGAACTTTTTTTCCCAGATTTTTTAAAAAGTTTTTTCCGGTTTGGTCCTTTTTGTGGTTGTTTTGAAATGGATTTATTGCAATTTCATACTGGAGTGAAGAAAATACAATACATCAAACTGCCCTAAAATGTGGGACATTTTGACAAATGTATTCATTTTTTCACTTAAATACTTCAATTAGGCATATACTTACAATTTCACCAAGTAAAACTCCTAAATATTGAAAAATAACGTGGAAAAAATAATTGAAAATTTTTATTATCTCTCGCTTTTTTTATTGAAGCGGATAAACAAAGGAGAGAAAAATCAAGGTTTATTTCAGCAAAACAGTGTTAATAAATAAGAAGATTTTCTAGCAATCATCTATAAAGACACAAGGCTTCATGCTGCTTCTAAATTAATTTTCAGAGATATTAAAAGGCAAATGTATTGACTTGGATCGGTTTTTTGCGTATTTAATGTAACGAAACGTTATTAAATCAAAAAGGTAATTAAAAAGGTCTTATAAATATCAGGTAAAGTAAATCAAAAGGTCATATTAAGACCTTTTAAAAAGTCAAAATTCGGAAACTAATAAAATATATATTGTCTTCCATAATTTTTTTTAAATGATCACAGAATGTATTTATTAAAGTGCTCTGAAACACGTTCAAAATGAACACGCTCGATACTTTCGCAATGTTGCATTCATTTAAAAAAAAAACTCGCCCATATTCGATCAAAATCGTCTCTTCTAACTAAGTCACCCTTTTTGAATTGATCGACAAAGATCTACAGCTCCGGCAAAGCCAATTCATTCCTTAATTCAGAGATAACTTTATTCGAAATTAATTGAATCTATTGGGCATAATTCAGCATCCTGTTATAAAAAAAACTTTTTAAAAATGTCACACTACATATTTATCGAAAATTACCACTATGATTGGAATTTTAACGTTCAAAGGTCATAGTTTCGAAGATCAATGTTTCATTCTCTATTAACGCAACATTCATCTGTTCAAATTTCATTTATAAGAAGCGTTGATTTTATCTAATATAGGACTCAGTTGTAAAATTTTAGACGCCTATATTGTAATTACTTTATAATCCCTTTATTCCACGACTGACAGGTGAGGACCAGGCATTACGTTTATATATACTTTACAATTTTGGTTTGGAATGTTGAGTTCTAAGTTGAGGGTAAATGAAAAGCAAGCCAAATATCAATTTCTGCATCCTATGCATAACGCATCATCCACCTCTTGATTCTCCGAGAAGATAAGGATCCTGAAATTTAATAATAGTCGAACCATTTTATTTACAATTATTAGAAGAATGCTAGGCATTCAAAGTATTCTTTTGCAACCAGGGTGACAATAAAGTTACAAAGAGCATCCAAACGTTTCTTGTTTTTGATACGCATCATTCTTTTAAAATGTGCACAACTGTGAGCAAATAATTTTATTTTCTTGTTCAGCCTTCCAATATTTCTTTGTAAGATCTAGACATTTTTGGTCTCTGCAGTTTCTTTCTAAAGTTGATTTTCACAACTACAATGTTCTGACAATGAAATCGAACAAAATATATTTGATTTGAAATTTCTTTAAAGTCATGATGAGGGGATTATGTACAAGAAGATAAATATTTACATACGGCTTTTTCAGAATTGAATAAATTTTCATTCCAGACATAAATGCTCTTCTCACATTTTGTGATAAGTTCCTCTTAATTTAAAAATGAGTATGTTTGCAAAGTTCAAAGACTGAAATGTAGTACTTTGTGTATGCCCAGATGAATGTAAGAGAAGAATTTTAATAATTGATATTTTTACATTATGAAGAATGTATAAAATTTTAAGATTTTAACTGTTTACTATCAATTTGTTCCCAAACCAAAGTGCTTCCTTTTAACTGTCCACCTTATTTAATGACTTTATTATTTGAAAGTAATTGCCTAGGTGCCATCTAGGCAAGCTAGGAAAGTCTATGTTTTTTTAATTTTGGGGGATTCCTTGAAAAAAAATTTGCCACTTCTTAGTTAGAATTAAAGATTAAGGATTATTAAGAATACTTGCCAAAACCCATGCATCTAAATAGTTAAGTTTCTAAAATATCAATCTAATATGCACACAGGCGCAGGTCAACAGGTACATCGTTAAATTCCATCAAATAAAAGACTAAATTCTTCATGCTCAAGAAAACTCTTTTTGATATTTAAAATATTTCGTTTAATAGACATTCGATTTCTCGAAACTAAAGCATAGAAATTCATAAAATTCTATTTTAAGGATTACAATAATTTCTTTTAGTAGCAACTATTTAATATGCCAGTGTTGCTCGGTATTAAAATACTTTCTTGTATGATATTTTCAATATAAAACTACTTTTGTATAAGTTATTATAAAAACTACAATCCTTTTATTACATTAAACCACTTGATTAACTCCGTTTTGATCTTGGTAGTTTCGAAAAAAGCATAATGGAATTGAGTGAATCATATTCGCATAATGATAGAACTGAAGGTATATGATTTTTTTAGTTCTTTTAGAAAATCGCAAGAATTAATAATAATTGCAGAAAAATTGCGCGGAAAGGAATTTAAAAGAACTGAATATGCTAAATTTTGAATTTCTAGAAACTATTAAAATCTTTTTTTTGTAAGATAAATCAGTACAAAGTTATTAAAGAAAAACAGAGACATTTTAGCTGTTTTCTAATCAATTAAATATTTAATTACTTTTTAAACTTTGAAAAGTTGATAATATTTTTTCCTTGGCGTAAAGAGTAAATGAATAAAGTTCACCTGAAATTGGAATCTCTCTCTCTCTCTCTGTATATATATATAAACTGAAGTGACAAAAGTCATGGGATAGCAATATGCAAATATACAGATGGCAGTAGTATCGCAGCGAAAAAGTATAAATGCGCAGTTCGTATTCCAGAGCTTTCATTTGTGTTCAAGTTATTCACGTGAACAGGTTTTGCGTGATTTATGGCGGCACGACCAGAATTAACAGCTTTGAACGTGGAATGTTAGTTGGAGCTAGACGCATGGGTCATTCCATTGCGGATATCGTTAGTGAATTCAACATTCCGAGATCCACAGTATCAAGAGTGTGCCGAAAGTATGAAATTTCAGGCATCCCATCCCATCCCATCATGGACAGCGCAGTGGGCGACCACCTGCACTTAACGACCGAGACCGCCGACGTCTGTGTAGAATGGTCCATGTTAATAGACACGCAACACTTCGTCAAATAACTGCAGGAATCAATGTGGGACGTACGAGGGACGTGTCCGATAGGACTGTGCGACGAAATTTGTCTTCCTTGGGCTATGACAGCAGAAAACTGACTCGAGTACCTTTAATGACAGCACGACATCGCCTGCATCGAATCTAATGGGCTCGTGAGCATATCAACTTGTCCCTAGACCAGTGGAAAACCGTGGCGTGGTCAGATGAGTCACGATTTCAGTTGTTACGAGCTGATGTGGCGCAGACCCCACGAAGCCATGGACCCAAACTGTCAGCAAGGCACTGTTCAAGCTGGTGGCGGCTGCATAATGGTGTGGGCTGTTTTTACATGGCATGGACTCGGTCCTCTGATGCAACTGGACCGATCATTGACTGGAAATGGTTATGTTCAGCTGCTTGTAGATCACTTTCAGCCATTCATGGACTTCACGTACCCACACAACGATGGGATTTTTATGGATGACAATGCGCCATGTCACCAGGCCAGAACTGTTCACGATTGGTTTGATGAACATTCTGGATAATTCCAGCGCATGATCTGGCCACCTAGATCACCCAATATGAATCCCATCGAGCATTTTTGGAACATCATCGAAAGGTCCGTTCGTGCCCAAACTCCTGCACCATCCACACTTTCACAATTATGGACGTCTATACAGACAGCATGGCTCAATATTCCTGCAGAGGACTTCCAACGACTTGTGGACTCCATGAGACGTCGAGTTGTTGCACTTCGCCGGGCAAAAGGAGGACCGACACGGTATTAACAGTCATCCCATGACTTTTGTCACTTCAGTATATATATATATATATATATATATATATATATATATATATATATATATATATATATGAAAAGCATTTAAATTATTATTTGATGAAAGCAGATAGCAGAGTCGTGGCCGAAATCATTGCAGAAGACAGGAGACAGGTTGAATTTTTAAGTTCATTTATTCCATATGGAAGCAGTCATTATATACAAGCAAAAGCGACGAGAACAACACAGAACGACACAAAACGGAATGACAAAAAAGCTGACGTGTAAGAAGAGTGGAAATCACTATCCCTGGTCTTAAATAGCAAGAATTTAATAGGGAAACTATTTTTTCACAGTGCTTATAGAATGAGATTTCGATGGGGATTTCCAAAATACACACGCCAAAATGGTAAGGGATACACATAGATCTTTTTAAAGGAATGTGCTTGGTTGGACATTATTCATCTTTCATAGCGTGAGAAATAGACGGCTTTTAGCTGATTTAGCAATTTTACAAAGCTTCTTTTGAATTAATTGACTAAAACAAGTGGAATGGATCAGGAAATAAGAGAATATTTTAGAATGATGTTACCATGGGCTAAATTTAGATATGGGGTTGGAAATTAATTAGGATTAAAATTAAGAGTTTAAAATATCATTACACACACACACGCACGTGCGTGCATGTGTGTGTGTGTGTACACATTTATTCTAATGGTTATTGTTCATATTAAAATTCAAGGAAATTTTAATAATAATTTTGAATATATATATTTAATATAATTTCAAGGAAAAAAAAAGTTTAACATTTGTGATTCTTTCTTTGAACGCGTGTTAGAATTCAATAAAACTAAAAAAATGATGTTTATCCAATTTTCAAAATAAACACAATTTCGCGCTTCCGATTCTTTCTTTTAATAGATGTTAGATTCCCTAAATTTCCAAAAAAGCATCTTTAAATCCTCATAACACTTTCTTTTATTATAATTCGTATAATTTGAAGTAAATAATGGAATCCAAAATCATAACCACTTCGAGGCTACAATGAAACATTAAAATGAAAACAAGATCGATTTCTCACTCACCTCATCGACAACGAAGAAATATTTTAAAAATTTTCTTTCGAAATAGTTAGGTTATCTGGTTTCTCCTGTTCTTTGAGTCAAAACACTTCGTAAAATTTTCTCGCATCTTAACTTTCTGAAAGGTTTCTTCTTATTTTTTTTAATTCAACAGCTCCCTAAAGAATATGGGGCATCAGGGCATTAGAATGGAGCACTTAGAACATTGATTTTTTAATAAGTAAAGATTTCCGCATCCTAGGGCTAGTAAGGAAATAATCGAGAAGAAAAGCTATATTTAGTAGCGACAAATTACTCCCTTTTTCACAGGTCAGGTGCTTTTACCTTAAGATGCGTTTTTTAACAATATTCTTCAATCTTTCTTAATAAAGAATTTTTTCAGCAGTTCTTTTAAAGATAGTTTGGTATTTTTTTTAAATATATTTTTTACTTAACCCTCCATTAAGTATAACAATCTTTCTGCACCCATACTTAGTGTTATTAATAAAACTAGCCGCCTTTGGAAACCAGTTGGTTCGCCTCCATTAAGGGTTGGTTAAAAGTTCAATTAATTGTTTTACATAACTTGACCTTATTGGGTTAATCAGTAAAATGCTCTAAATTTCAAGTTTTAGTGAACATGTATGGATCAATATTTGTGATACAATTATCTGACATATAAAACTAAAATGATTCACAATATATCAAATTCGAATTTTGATTAATATGAATTGTAACATTTCAGAAGCCTTGCGCATGCACAGATCTAGTTTTGGGAAAAACATTATCCTTGATTTTACAACAGGAAAGAGAAGCCACGTTGAAAAGGAAACAATTTAGAATGTTAAAAAATTATTGTTTGATTCCAAAGAAAATCTTAATCCTTTGCACTCCGAAAAATAATTAAATGCAAAATCTTTCACCAAATACAAAGGTTAATTTTACTACTGTGATTGAAATGACGAATTCACCTTCTTCTGAACTTTCTCGAAAAAACTGAAAAAGACGATCTATTTCTATCAGAAATTATTGAGGGTTAAGTATTTTTTATAAAATTTTTATTTATGAAAAAAGCTTTTTAAAAATAAAATATGATCTTAAGTTCCTACACTTACCGGCATTGATATGAAAAATTATTGATTTTAACTCCTTAAAATTATAAGAGCTTAAACTATTTAGTTAAATGACTTTTAACAAAATTTCTAAGGTTATATTAAAAAAACATAGGAGCTTTATAAAAATTTGAGAAATAAACCGAATCATACTGTTTCGATAAGTAACAATGGAAACAAATCCAAGATTAAACAATAAAAATAAATAGTAACAATAAAAGAGAATTCAATTTGACTTCAATAAGGAAATACATTATCCTTTAAAAAATAAGGAATCATAAAGTTATGCCTATACGATTTCGATAAAATTAAATATAAAATGGTGAACTAATTATTCTCCAAAGTCTGTTACTAACTGGTGATAAGTGATGACAATAAAGAAAACTAAATTTTTTTCAATCGCAATTGTTCGATGTGCAAATAATTTTTCGTAACACGACGAATATAGAATTTGTAAACAAATGTGTTCCCAGGGTGAAGCATTCCCCCGCTGGTGTGGTGGGAAGAAGAAGGTGCCAACTCAGATGCCATCCTCGTCATCTGACTGCAGTTCAAAATTACGAGGTCTGTCGCAAAATATCCCTAGTGCTGCTGTACAACGGAACGTTAATATAAATAAACCAATGCTGAGATTCCTCCTTATTTATTTAGGCAACGAGCATCCCATTTTAAATGGATGCAGCCTCATTTTTTTGAAATATAAAATTTCCTACTGCCTTCAGTTAGTTGGGAAATTAACTCTATTTCTAGCATGTCCGGATCATTACCACCAGTTAAAAAGGAGTTAAAAACAAAAATTTTGATGTTTTTCTTTATTATAATATATTGCTATTCATATTATGTGCAACAGTATTAACCCTTCGCACTCCGAAAAATAATTAGATGGAAAATGATTCACCTAATACAAAGATTTGCTTATTGCTATGAAAAATAAATATACATAATTCTTTTAAGGCAAATTTCTTTGAAAAATCAGTCTACTTCTCTTAACCATTGTGTAGGCGTTTTTAACAATTAAATTTGAAAAATGAATAAATAAAACGTCAAAATGATGCACCGTTTTGAATGGTGCCTCAGAAGCACCATCGGAGTACGAAGGGTTAAATTTCAATTATCCATTTATATTAATCCTGCGATTTAAAATGCAAAATCCAGTGTTCTGTTTAAAGAAACATTCGGATTAAAAATTGAACTCTGCTCAAACACTGTTAGCATGATTAAAAGTATAGATCTGTGAATCCGTTGGTTTGACCTTTAAAAGTGTATGCCATTTATAAGTGTCTTCTTCAACCTCTTAGAAAGCGGTCATTTGGAATGGCTTAAGAAAGCTGAAATGAAACAGCACTCTAAATGGCTCTCTAACGCAAGTTACTATCACTAACTGAATGAAATAAACATTTTGGCAATTAACAGTTTCCTCTAATGAGGAATTTCTTCGACTGAGAGTGTTCGGAGACTATTAAATGTTCTAATTTAGTTTACGAGCAATGGACCGTTCGGAACTAAAGCTGGAACTCAAAAAACTATTAAACGTGTCAGTCGCATTCAGGTTTGAAGAGTTTGAAATGTGTGGTTGTCTCGTTAATTTTTAAATAGTGGATGAGTTTATTTTCAGAAGGCTTTAAAATGACTTACCGATTAACTTATTAAATTTTTTAAGAGAATTGGGATGTTTTGGATAACAATAATGAGACAAAATAGAATTCTAAAGCAAAAGTTCTTTTTTAAATTTAAATATAATATTTGAATAAAAAAAATTGTATTTATATATAAATAGAAAGAATAAACAGGTATCTTTTTGAAAAAGTATAAAAATATTTTTTTCTATAGTATTTATTTTTTTAACATCAAATACTAAATGTGTCTGCGTGCTATAATTTTCAAATTCATGCTTGCATTTAAATATGTCCAGAAAAAAAGAAGGGTGGAAAAAAAATATTTTTTTCAAAAATGAACGCAATATGCGCATATATGTTCAATAGTTACAATGATTTTACTTTTATTTTAATATGTTTAAAATAGATATTTAAAAAATATTCAATGTGATTTAACTTAAAATTTTTTTTTAAATGCATAATATTTTTTTTTCCATTTTAACCCTTTGCGGTCCGATGTCGAGTGTGACTCCACATTGAAGTCTGTGCGTCATTTTAACGTTTTTTTAAAAATTTAATTGTTAAAAACGTCTACATAATGGTTAAGAGATGTAGATTAATTTTTCAAAGAAATTCGACTTAAAAGAATTATATATATTAATTTTTCATATCAATAAACAAATCTTTGTATTAGGTGAATAATTTTGCGTCTAATTATTTTTCGGAGTGCGAAGGGTTAAATAGAATCTTAAATATATTATTGTTTAGAAATAAATAAAAATGGATTTTCCTATGTATAATGCGTCCAAATATTGAAGTTTTAAATTTTAACTAATCGAAATAAAATTTTAAAAAATTTGTTTCAACATTTTGAAAAAAGTTCCACGTTTTCAGAAAATGTCAAATTACTTTTTCAGTCATAAAGGCTTCTGTTAGTTACTTAAATATATTATAATTTCTATAATCAGTAAAATATCTGTCCTTTTTTTATTATTTTTTTCAGTTTAGAAAATTCGGTTTGTTTGAAGGGACCAAGCCAAAACAGTTTCTTAAAGTAAATCTGTAACAAATCAATAGTGCAAACCATCCTTTTTTAAATAAAATTAATTAAGGGTATTAAAAATATCTGAAAATTTAACTTTTTGTCTTCATAACCGTGTAAAAGCAATTTTCTTTTTTAAATTCATTATCTTAAAATAAAATCATATTACTGATAACAATAGTTTAATTTAATTAAAATATTTCTGTGACTAATCACCTGTAGAAAAATTAAAAATCAGAATTTGCTTATATTTAATTCCTTAAGTTATGTCGAGAGTTTATTGAAATTTTTTTAAACAAAATTATTCCAAAATAATATGCCCGTGTAAAAATTATGCAAATACAGTTTATTCCTTTCGCATTCACGAAAGAAGATTATTATTGCTAAAATCATGTTAAAATTAATATATTTATGTTTTTGCGGAAATTTATTTGTACTTTTAAGTCCGGTACGCGTATGAAATAAAACTTTTGCAAGCACTCGGTAACGGATAGCTATGTTTTATTAAAAAAATACAAACTGCAAATGAATACTTGCATTTTCAGAATCATTATCTCGCATTATCACAAAAAGCTAATCGTTAATTAAACAAAATAAAAACTATGACCGTGCAACCAATCTGAAATCAATAACAGTTTAAAGAGAGGACCGACTTGACTGACGCTTCAGTATGCACATAAGTTTTTGTGTCAATTCATGGAATTTTCTAGAAGAATCTCAAGATCTTTGCCAAAATGGTAACCAAATGCGGATGTCATTGACATGGCATGCATTAAAATTTTTTCAGTGACATTATCATTGCAGGAAATACAGATTAGTAACAATGTTTAGGCCCTTTTAAAGTACCACAAGGGCTTCTTTGGTAGGGCCCACAAAATCTAAACTTCTTATCTGGAGACGATGGTAACATCTTAGCCGTTGCACTTTTCCAAGCTTCTGCATCAGGAATGATTAGGTAATCGCGTTAAACGAATTTAACAGATATTGGCCTTGTTCCTTTTGCTTTTCTTCGATAGAAAGTAATTTCACATTTATAACTCACTAAACCAAATCTGCAATCTTATTACAAGGCCATCACAGTTCTATTGGAATAAATGAAAAATATGGACAAGATTTTAATAAATTTCAGCATTTTCAGTGGAAATGGCATTTAGGTAACATTTTTTTAACTTTAAAATTATTATTTCTTAATGTTTGCATGTTTATGCGTCTACATTCCTTTATTGATGAAAGAAACTACTAAAAAACACAACATGACATTAGGATAATATTGCAAATCTTTACAAATACTTTGTGTTGAAATTATCAATGGGAAATTGTTGAAATTATTTCTTAAAACCATACGGAATTCTTTTCATTAAAAAATAATGACCATAACTGCAATTACGTGCATTCTAATAAGAATGATCATTTATGCGGGGGGGGGAGGTGAGAGCTCTGAAGATCAGATCATTTGACCTACAACTACGAAATTAGTCACACATATAGCTTGGATGTTGTTAAAATGCATAATAGAGCGATTTTTCTGATGATGATGTCGTTTCCGCATTACAATGAAAAGAGAGATGCAGTAGCTTCTGAGGTTTAAGGCCTATAAGCAACCGAGGGCAGAAGTCTGCCTTCTAACTCGTAAGAAGATGGCACTCACACACCCGCCTGCACAACCTCTTTTTACAGGAGGAGGGGTCTCTTTCATGCAATTCAAAATAGAAATTAGTGGGAATTTTAATTTATTAAAATTTAACTGAATTTTAACGTTTCTTCGCTATAACTTACGATAACATTATTTCACAAAAATGAATTTTACATCGTTTCAAAATCCAAAAATATTGTTTCTGTTTAATAATAAATATTTAATAATCAGGTAAACTTTTGAAGAATTTTGCGAATTTTTAATGATTTTCCAATTTTCAACAAAATATTATATTATTGTTTTGAAGATTAAACAGTTTTCTTTTTTCTATCAAGTATTTGATACCATGATTTTATTCCAAGGCTTACAGAATCGGTACAGAATTACAGAATCGGTATTTTATTTGGTCATGGTGCAGTTTAAGAGACGAACAAAAAAAGCTAAGTTATAGTACTGTGGAATTTTTTAGATGCACCATCGTAAGGCTTCATATTTTGTTTCTTCGATTCGTGTACCTGCAAACGTAATAATTGGTAAAAGCAGCGAATTGAACAAATGAAATTTGGAACGTAGACCTAGCGTCTAAAAAATTGATAATCTATTTTAGTAACAAATATCTTGAGCATCTGATTGTCTGGCAGTTTGCATTTTTACAGATATGTAAACAAAATTAATGAAAAAATAGAAATCTACGATCGCAAATTTCACGTTATCACGTGAGAACCTTATTATTTTAAAATCATTATTTGACTTAATAAATTTAAGTCATTAACCAGTTTGGATCGGTTTGAAAAAGCAATACTGGTAAAAGCATTTCAATCCTTTAAAATCGTATCTGCTTTCAAAGAAGTATTCATAATAATAAGGAAACACAGGTAAAAGCAGGTAAAAATATGCAAGTGACTAAAAGATGTTGATGAATATTGCCATTTATTCTTTAAGTATTGCTTACGCGACTTCGAGTTTCAGTTATTCATTGAATTCAATGATTCAAAACCCTTTAACGAAAACAACCTCATGTTATAACATGATAAAAAAATGGCGGTAAACAAATATGGAAAATCAATTTTTTAAAAATATCCTAGTCCTTTGGGGTATGGGATTCAAAATTTAATACGAATCTGAGCTGTTGATGTTAAATATGTGTATCAGATTTAATCCAGCCGAGATGGCCTGGTTGGCAGAGCGTTGGACTCGTACTCCTTAGATTACAGGTTCGAAGCTCACCGGCCAAAACATTCCCGAGTGTAATGGCAGCTGGCGCTCGTTAAATCTGTTCGTGGTCGCAAATTCCTCTATGTCGAGAGTAATACCACTGGGGGTACTGGGTCAGAGGTGATAGTTCTCTGTTCCAGATCTAAATTATGAGATGAGTGAATGAATATGCATGAATGAAGTCCGCCCCCTAAAAAGGGTTGTGACGTGTAAGTAGCTAAGTCGTACTCTTGGCCCTAGATGGCGCTGCTTGTGAAACAAAGAGACGCATTTCTTAGGCTTAAAATCTGCTGATGTATCAGCGGGAGCTTGCCCACGGCATGTGCCAGAAGTCACAACAACAACATATTTAATCCATCTAGTTCTCTTTGTTTTACATTTATCGTGCTAACTTACATTCAAACAAGAAAACAAGAAAATTTTTCTCTGAATCTATTTTACACAAAATTTAATAGAAATCTGCAAATTTGGTGTCAAATTCGTATACCTAATCCCTCCATCAATCTGTAAGCGTTTTGGGGTTATCCTTGTCAGAAGCAGCCAGTTAGGTAGACAGACAAACATACACAATGTCATGATCTCACACGATAAAACATAATGTCCGTATTAAGGTCATTGTATTTTATTATGTGAGATCATCATTTATAAAAAAAATTTCAATAAAATCTTATAAAGGACGATTTTACTAAAATGTGAGTTTTGTGCATCAATTGATCGGAAAACTTTCTCGTATAGTCCCTAACGAAGCTGTTGTCCCAGAGAACGTTTTGTAACGGCATTGGCGCATAAAAATTATGAAGCGCTACCTTTTGGCGTGAATGTATCCTTTTTACTGAACTATCGTGTCCTCCTTGGCGAGTTTTGTACAGATTAGTCTTTGGCACCATGTTAACAGTATCCGAAAATCGAATGTGTGTTTTAGACATGCTTTTTTGATTTGAAACAAAAAGTTGACCCTAAATTGCGATTGCAGTTCTAAAAATCCTTATCAAGTTTGACGCGTTTAAGTCAATGCGAGCAATGAGTCATTTCGAGCTGCTTGCATGTTTCGGAAAGTACAGATTGACAACCGATCCTTCGTTCGATTTGGCTCTGGATTTGCCGGTCGCCTACACTGTACGCGTGAAAGACCGTGCTCTGAATTTCTTTCTTTCTATCTCTCTTCATTTCATAAGTATCGCGTTAACTTATTTCCAAGTAATGCACTTCGTTGCTCATCCATGCCCCAAAACTATTTCTTTTTTGTAATTTTTATTCTGTAAAGAAACCGGAGTAATGAATAGAATTGCTTAATGGCTTTCATCAGAAGTTGGTTTCAATAAAGATCGATTGGACAAGCATTGTGAATTTTATCTTCAAAGGAATTGATTTAAATATGATACACATCCAGATGTTTATAAAACTAATACGAAAGAATATATTTACGATTGTTAACTAAGGTTAATTTTTATTAATTAAAATTAAGGTAATTTTTATTTTTATTAAAATCAACGACCTAAAATTAGATTTACATCACCATACAATTAATAAATAATAACAAAGTAGCTTTGACTGAGGTGGATTAACAAAAGCTTTGTTGAATTTCTTTTTAAAAAATTTTGCTTGACTCTTTTCACTAAAATTAACAAAATGAACAATCTACAGAATAATTATGTAGAATTATGATAATTAAGGATTTTATCACTTTTGAAAATAATTAAGTAATCTCTGAGCAATTCTTTTATTTTTTTTTATTGGGACACAATAAAAGTATTTTTGGGTATTTCTTTTTATACAAAGAATCAACAGATAATTGATATTAGAAAAAGTTTCCGACCGGTTTTAAACTTTAAAAAATAATTGCAATAATAAATAAAATCGTAAAAGATGTCTATAATACATAATTTTAGATTTTATAATTTCTCTCTCTAATAACATGGATGGTAATTGATATATGCACAAGCACAGTATTATGAAGGGGGAAAAGACTTATGTCACTTTTATAATCTGTTTTTATAAAGGTATTTTTTTTATCTGTTTGAGATAATGGCAGAAAGTATTTGAACATGTAATATAAAATGCAAAGATGTTTTTAGGTAAATAAAAGAAGTAAGATGTTTATCTGAAGAAGAAAAATAATTACTTTTAATTAATGTAAAAAAAGCAAGCAAATAATTTAACATGATTTAAGTCAACAAATTAAGATATTTATGTTTTGAAAACGAAAAATTATCTTCGATCAGTTTACTTGTTTTTGCTTATTACAATAATTTCTAAACAAGAAAAAAAAACTTTCCAGGAAAGGAAAATCGACCGGAAATTACAATGGCGGGAAAGCAAAAGATCGCGTGACATATTTTGAGTTTGCCGAGATTTGGGATACGTCGCCAAAAATGGTATTTTTATTCTCGGATTCCTCACACACGTGTTTTATGATGCGTACAGATATTGAGACAAGAATGATACGACTGGCACCCTCTATTTATATACCAGCTCTATGGTATTAAATCCGTTATTTTTGATACCACTAACATCGAAATATTTCTTTCGAAATCTTTATTTTTATTAGCCACAGTTGCTATAACTCTGCGATTAACTACTAGCGAGGCATTATTAATACAGGAAATAGATTGATTTATTTTTTCACTTTTAATTTGAAGCATCTGCATACAATCCAAACTCATCAGAGAACACTCAGCCGTTATCCAAAAGGCACCTTACTTCCTGCCATTGCGAATATCTATCTTTTATAAAACATCTTACAGTAGACAAAACTACATTTTAATTTACGATTAGATTAGTTGCAACGAAAGGCGAACTCCACTCATTGGGGGAAGAAGAGCTTGGATCAAATTGGTTTCTCCCCGATTGCGAATTATTTACGACTTCTGCGGTTTCCACATTCGTAGACGAAACATTTTTTGCTTCTTTCGGAAAATGAATTAATTTATTGTGAGCTTTGCACAAAAACAATTCCTATACGAACACTTTTTAACACTACAATTAGGCGATAAGCATTAAAAACAAACGTTTTTTATTTTTTACTACATCTACTCGTTCAAGAACCGAAAATCGCTTAAATTGAGGACAAGTATATAACGGATGATTCTCATTCTTGTGACATAAATCACATTTTTTTATTTTTCAACCCACTGAAAAATACTCTATATGCCGATTTAAATTTATTGCTATAATTTTGCCTTTTTCTAGTCTCATTTATGATTTTACCTTTGGAAACAAAATACAGGTCGCATTCTTTTAACAACTCGAGAGGTGTAAACCACTTTTGGTTTTGTATAATATTGATATGAGTTGTGTATCTTTATCCAGCGTTTGGAATAATTTATCCGAAACTATTAAATGTTTAAGAGTCTCGAAATCAGTTACACCTCTTAATTTTAAATAATATCCAAAACTCGTCTTTAAGCGTGACGCGAATTGCACATGAGTTTCGTTATCTCTAGAAGCATTTCTAAAATTCTCTAAAACCGCTTGCGCTGTTGGTTCGAATTCTCTTAATACAATTGATTTAACTTCGTTATAATTATTTAAATCTTTCTCAGCAGTATGAGTTAGGATATTAGACGCTCTGTCTCCTAACGAACTTAACAAAATCTCTGCTTTAAACTTCTCAGGTACCTTCTTAGTACTAAATGCTCTCTCTAACGAAGTAAAAAAGAAACCCCAATCCTGAGATCTGCTCGGTGGTTTAATACACAATATTCTCACAGATTTTAATAAGTTATCGAGTGACTCTTCAGGTTCGGTTTTACACCCTTGATAAACGAAAGTCTGAGTACTATTTTCATTAGCTCTTCATTGCGCTAATTGTAACTCTATTTTAGTTCTCTTTAATCTACGCTCTAGTTCTATTTCACTATCCTGATCAGATTTCTGGTTTTTATTCCCTATTACTCTATCTACAGCATCTTTAACAATTTCGTTGTCATTTTTGAACACATCACTTTCCTCAATTAAACTCTTTATTTCACTCTTTTTTATGCCTTCGGCAACAACCTATCTCCTCGGCAACGAGTTTTAATTCGTCTTTTTTTAATTTTGCTAAACCAGCCATTTTAGATAATTCAAAAGAAATGTTATCACAATTTTATTCTAAACTCATAAACAAAACTCACATAAAATTAACTCAATTAACACTCAAAACAAAATTAACTTCGACTAGGGAAATTAATTATAACTCATGAAACCAAAATTAACTGAAACTCGGGAAATTAATTATTCAATAACTCAAAGGATAATATTGTCCATACCTCTTTGCTGGGACTGCTCTCTCGAGACCTGTTATCCACAATAGAATTTTCACTCTTGGCAGCTTCGCACCAAGTTCGTCATCATTGACGATATCTCCACTAATAAATCACACACATTTCCAATCGTAAATCACTATTCAATAGATGCATATTCGTCTCCGGCGAACTGGACCATGTATTGGCCCACGATAGCTCAGTTTTTAGATGCCCAAATCACATAAATGAACACAAGTTTGTGGACTGTATCATTATAGCTTTATTCTCCTCTCACACTCTCCGAAACCACACTCACACTGGGTTTCATCGAAACTCTTTTTCTCATACAGATGGCACGAC
This sequence comes from Argiope argentata, assembly GCA_026289955.1. Classification (NCBI taxonomy): domain Eukaryota; kingdom Metazoa; phylum Arthropoda; class Arachnida; order Araneae; family Araneidae; genus Argiope; species Argiope argentata. The sequence goes on from JAOUZG010051511.1 coordinate 595,426, forward strand.
GGTAGTAAGCACAGATACAGGGAGTAAGATGGATAAAATTTAGTACCGAAGTTTAACATCTATAGTGTATAGACCTATTAAATTATGAACCCATTTGAAGAAGATGATTGTCGGTCTGTGCTCTCAGAAATATGTAGACGGAATAGTTTTAAAAACGCAATAACTTGAATGTATAAAATTTGGTGTGTGATTTTAGGACTACGAGTATAGTTTTGTGTTTCAACAGTTTGGAAAAACCCTTCTGATACACAAACTTTTTATACTATGAATCAAATTCTAAGGATTAATCGTCAAATATTTACCAAAGATGACACAAAAGGCCCGGTAAATGTACTATATTCATCCTAAAGGTTAATTAATATTCCTATTATAAACCTTATATAATAGGTAATATTCATATTTATATAGGTTTATAATAGGTTAATATTCCTATTATAAACCTTATATAAAAGGTAATATTCATATTTATATAGGTTTATAATAGGTTAATTTTATAATAGATTAATATTCCTATTATAAAACTATGAAAAATTAGAGTATATGCTAAAATGTTTTGAGGATACCGAGGGTAGTAAAACTTCATTTTTGTATTAAAAAGCGGGTGAAATTAAATGTTTTAACAAAAAAACTTTGCAATCTTGGTTACTTTTTTATGTAATTGCCATGAAGATGCATGCATTTCTCCAATTCTGGAAACAATTTTTCGATCCCAATGTGGGAGCAGTGGCGGATTTGGAGTTTCATAGGCCCGAGGCACTATTCAATTTCAGGCCCCGGTCACCCCTTCAGTTATGTTTATAGTAGGCACTCTTTATACATATTTTTCACTTTGTTAAGCTCCGTATCCGATTTTTGTGTTAATAAAAGAGCGCGTCGAGGGGAACCTTGGTACATAAAATTACAAAAATTACTTGGTACAATTAAAATTATTTTTTTTTAATTCTGCTTTGCTCATAAAATTGAAAATTCTACTTGGCAGTATTTAAAAGTATGATGAAGTTCAGGGTGTGTTAAGGCTGTTCTTAAAAAAATAGGTGTCATTTTGTACCATAGTTGCGCAATATTTTTAGATATACATGCCTAAAATTTCATTATACACTAAATCATTTATTGTAGAATGGAACTGTTTTTCTCTTTTGTGAATAAAAATATTTTGTTTTTGTTTTAAAACGTTATCAGAATCAGCTGATATTTTATTTTGTTGTTTAAAATTACAAGTTGTTGATTCTTCTGTTCCATTCTCAGACCGCTCATTAATTTCTTCGAATTTGCATTTTGCTTCGGCTCACTTACTTCAGCTTTTTCTTGTGCTTATTCTGTTTTAATTTGTTCATCTGTCTTTTTAGGTTTGTATTCAATTCCATTTCTTTCGTCAATTTCTTCGAATTCATTTTCAACTTCAGCTTGTTCTGTGATTTTTCTTGTGCACGTTTTTGTTTCAGTACGCTCATTTATCTTTTCAAATACGTATTCTTGTTCAACTGTCTCATTAATTTGTTAGAATTCATATTTTACTTCAGCTTTCACAACATTTTTTTTCATGTAAATATTCAATTTCAATTTGCTCAGAGATTCTTTTGGGTTCACATGCTGTATCGAGTTACTCAACTGCTCTTTCTGTCCCATTTTTCCATTTTAGCTCGTTTATCAATCATTATAATACATTTATAGAGTAAATATTTATGTCGTTCTGCATATTCTTTTTCTTTTCCTTTTTGCCTTTTGAAACTCCTGATTTAAACATTCTTTTCTGTAACATGGCTAAAACATTAAAAAAATTAGTCGCATAAAAATATTAGCTAGACTTTTGACGATTTTTCTGAGTTGAAAATTTCCCCTTTCAGTTAAGAAGAGAAAATAACCACTTTATCTTATCTGTTTGAGCAGTGCCAATGCCTAACGATTCGTATTGTAAATGAGGCCTGTTTCTAGCCTTCAAATCTGCCAAAAAATATAAAGCTACGATTACAATATTTTCAAAAATACGAAAATAGAAAAGAAAATTTATTAAAAAATTATAAGCTTTACAATTTTGACATTGGTCAAAGGTCAAACACAGAAATGAATTCCTTTCTACCACACAAGTCGAGGTCAATATTTTTCAAACTCGAATCTCTAAATCGCTAACAAGGTGTTTTGAAGAAACTTACCTCCTTGAGTAAAGATCTTCTAACCAAGGTCTCTAACTAAAATGCGTTCTATGTCCTATTATACAATTACGTTCACTGTCTTGAAACCTTGAGAGCCATTCCTGTACTTCATTAGTCCGACTGTGCAGGAGGTGTGTATGATATCTCTTTAGTTTCGTACAAGATAAAAGATGTAAAATGTCTCTCCCGTCCTGGCTGACTCTGCACTCTCTCTTTCTCAGAATAGTCGGTTTTTCAAGGGTACTGATATTGCATGATTCTTTGATTGAGATAGATGAACCGGGAGTGGTAATAGTAGAGTGTAAAAATGAAAGGTTTTATTAAAAATATATCCTTTTTTTCAAAATTTAAATTATTATTATTTTAGAACTAAATTTTGAGGCCCCTTAATTTGTGAGGCCCGAGGCGCGCGCCTCATGCGCCTGTTTGGAAATCCGCCTCTGGGTGGAAGAAATTGCTTCTTCCCCGATGAAAGATCGACTTAAGAATACTTTTGAAACACTTGATTAATGTAGCAGATTTTGGTCTCCCAGCCAGTTTTTAAATTCAGAGAGGAGATGAACATCAAGAAGCTCGAAGACGAGGTTTTTATGTACTAGCTTCTTCTGGCGATCAGTTGGTTCTCCAAAATTATTGAATTTTTAGATGATTATATAATTAACACGGAATGCATTAAAATACTTAATCTTGATATATATTATTGAAAATTATTGAAAAATATGAATGAAATGGAATTAATTTATTACAATTTCAAAAGCGTATTTATTAAAAATGAGAAGGAAATTGAAAATTTTTGTACGAAGAAATTTATTAGCAACAATATGTGTTACAATAGTTTGATGAATGAATTTGCATTCCATCACGCATTTAAAAACGTTATTACAGATAGTATATAGAAAGTACTGTTAAAGTGAAAAGAAACCAGTGGAAGAAGTCTCTCTAAAACTGTCTCGCATTATCTCAAATACAAGTTTTATGCTAGAAAAGTTCGGTGTCCTGGCCCGGAGGAAGCGTGTCTTCCTCATGACCTGGGCTTCCCGGGTTCGAGTCCTGGTCAGAGCATGGTTGCTCTTCTGTGTTCTAGCTATGAGGTGTATCTCTCCCCCCCCCTCCTGTAAAAAGCGGCTGTGCTAGCGCATGTGATAAATGTGTTTCATTTTTATATGAGCTAGAAGTCAGATTTCGATTCACGGTTGCTCAGCGATCTATATGCTCAGAAGTTACTTCCTCCCTCCTTCCGTTGTAAAGTAGACACGTCAACATCATCATCCCAGAAAAGGCATTGCATAGCATTAGCTTACAATAGAAACGAAACATTAGCCTTAACGACGTAAACTTAGCATTTTTATTGAATTTAACTTTCCATCCGAGATGAGTGCTTTGGCGATTAATCTCTGGCATGCGGTTTATAGAATCCAACAGTATAATTTATTTTTTTTAGATTCGCTATTACCAAGTGACTGAAACAAAAACATGACAGAGAACTGCGCATGTACTGAAATAGCATACTATAATTGGTGTAATTAAGTCATTGTGACTTAGAGTTATCTCGTTTATATGTTTTTGAAAATATATATCGATAGATGATAAATATCTTGATGAATTTGGATCAGAATTTGAGAGATACCTACATTATTTATGTTGAATCTGAGTATCTAATTTTATTCATGTAACTCCCTCCGTTTTGTAGTGATCATATTAACTTATGTTTGAATAGCAGGTCGGACAGACTTTCTCTGGGTGGATTTTGCTGAAATTTTATTTAGAAATTTACAAATTCAGTGTAAAGCCTGTATATGAAATTACATACATCTATCTTAAAGTGTTTTTGACTTTTCTTTGTAACAGACAGACGGACAATTCCCTAAAATGTGTTTTTTGAATTACCATAGGGAGATCTAAAATGTAGAGATTCGTTAAAATATAGAGTTTGAATTTTTGAGTGATTATCATACTTTCTATATACTATGTATACTAGAAAGTAAAAATGTACGAAATTAAATCACTAAATAGGTAATTTTTTAAATCTTAATGCAAAGCTTTCTTTTTAAGATAATTGCTTTGGAAAATATGAAATCAGTTTCCAAAGGCAAGTCATAAATTCACCCATTTTGCTATATATTCTAGCACTCTATTACAACTGTTTGAAGGCTGTTTTTTTATTTTATTCTATTTATTTTTTCCATGTGAGTCATCACACGTTTTAGTCATACAACGAACTTTCACCGAAATTCTTCTAATAATAGTTAGCAGATCCATTAATTAACCAAGGGAAGTGTTTAATTCAATGCAACTACAAAATTCTTATGATGGTTTGTTTCCATTTAATTTGTCCCATTCGACAATAAGTAATAAGAGCGATTTCTATGTTCCATATTGTACATTTCAATGTTACATATACATGTTAAGATAATCCGATTCTATATCAATTATTTAAAATAATTTCTAGAATATGAAGGGTTTTAAAAAAAAGGTTAAGGTCCATTGCACACCACCAAGGACATTGTTCATCATAGGAATTATCTGAAACCTGTTTCATAGCTATAACAAATGCCCGAATTTTTTAAAAAATGTAATTATATTTTGTAGAACTTTTTTCAGCCATTTCTTTTGGTTCCTTATTCTTGTCTTTTTTTTTATTGTTCATCGATGTGTGAAAATAAAAATGGCTCTTGGTTTCCCATTCTTTTTGAATTTAATATGGCATAAAAATCGTTAAGATGTTTCAAATTTATCGCGAAAAATAGTAGAATTACGGAGCGGCAGAAAGTGCGGAACTTAATGGCAAGAGTAATTTCGGATATTTTTGGAATTAATGGTTGCCACTAGGGAGAGTTGGATGCATAATATTCAGACAAAATTATTTTTAACCGCATTTTCCCCACACCATCTTAATGCGATGGTCCGATTTTCTTTAAATAAACTAAATTAGTGAATTTTTATTTAATTCTATTTTATTATCTTATGCTATTCAGGTAAGAAGAAAGTTTAAAAAAATCGACTGATGATGTCTGTCCGAAAATATTCCGAGTTTAAGTCGAGTTTCAATAAATGAACAAAAATATCTGATATCAGGTCAAATCATGTTTTATAATACCGAAATCACGTTGGACTACATTAAAAGACAATGATGTAGTGAAAAAAATGGTAAAAATTAACGTACTGGAGATTTATGTAAAATTCATTCCAAAATTCCGGAAATATCTTTGAAAATGAGATACATACTGATCTGATGCAAACTGGATCGCTTACTTACCTTGATAATAAAAATCTTCTATTACAAAATGTTATTTTGTTACACTGTTCTGTCATTTAGGAACCAACTCTGATACTCTTATCTATTCAAAAAACAAAACATTGATTCATATTTTTTTAATTGTTTTATCCAATTGATTCGAGTGCAAGTTGATAAACAGAGCATCATGCATTTCATTAAATTTATATTCTCTCAAACTCTTTAATAAACTTTTCATAAAAAACACCTTGCGTTGAATTGGCTTACAATGGTTACGAAATATTTTTTGGCATGAATAATTTAGCATTTGTAGTGAATCTGTGGTGTAATCCTTGGCGATTAATTAATTCTTAATTGGTATACCGTGATAATATCCAAAAATCTAATTTATGCTTTCTATATTTTTTTCTCAATCGATTGAAGCACATTCGACACAAAACTGCACTTGTAGACAAAAAATCCCATAGCTAATTGAATAAATTTAAGTCATTGCATTTTTGAATTATAAGATTTACGTGTTTCTCAAAGTACAGACTGAAAGTCAGGCATCCTCTTTTGATTTTTTTTTTCAATATCTGGCAGGCGTTTACATCAGCGATGTTAAATCTGCGTACCGTCTCTTATCTATCTATATCTCTTCGTTTTGTTGCTATCGTGTTAATTCATACTAGGGGAGACGAACATCTTAACAGATTTTACTCGAAATGTGATAGGAATCAACAAAGTCGGCATGAAGTTCTATATTAACCGTTAGACTGCTGAGCGATTCTGGCGAGAAGGTTCGAAAACTGCGGAACTTATTTTGACTTCATGTTGTCAAATAAAACTTTAATTTAGACAAATATCAATCAATTTTAATCATTCTTTTCGTATAATATAGAAACAATATTAATTGTGAATGTGAATAAAAAAATTATTTGTTGTTTTCGAAAACACATTTGTCTTTTTCTTCGATGAATTATAATAATGCTGTCATCACTACTGGTGTCTGTTCTTTCGCGATCCTCATAATCACTAGCAGTCGAATCAACGCCCGAAATAAGAGACTGTGATATGGTTATTTTGTAAAAATAATATATAAAAATGGTAAAAAGTTATTTTAGAAAGCACTCGTGTTACAAAGTACGCGTGAGGTCAGACTACGTTCACACCCACGAAGCAACAAAGATGCACAGATAAATGGTGGTCAGACTTGCATTATAAAAGATTTAGATTACAATACCTTTGCTAGCTTAACAAATATCTTTTGTTTGAGTGATTAAATCAATGCACACAACTATAATCAGACCCCTTTATCTTTTCATTAAGCATGAGCGTAGATCAGATCTTTATTATAAATAACTTATACCTCTTCTTAGTAGTTTGATGACACAAATTGGATTTCTTATGCAAAAAATCGAAGACTTGGGAGACATTTTTAGTTTTTAACCCTTGCGTTCGGATGTCTCCATTGAAGGCAGCGCATCTTTTTGACGCTCTATTTCGTCACTTTTTGGTTTTTGCTTGTTAAAAATATCTACAAAGTATTATGAAGATGTAGCATAATTTATCGGAAAAATTCAACTTCAAATAATTTATTTTTCAGGTCAATAAAAAAATTCTTTTATTAGGAGAATAATTATGCATTGAATTACTTTCTCGAGTGCAAAAGGGTTTGCGACTTTCTGTTGGTCATTCCTCAGTACTGCATACGATGTAAATTCGATCGCCTCTAGCCGAAATTAAATGTGAAAGGATTTCAAATCTTGAATGTTCAATAAAGTGAATGGGTTCAGTACTTAAATGTTCATCAAAATGAATAGGTTCAGTCGTGCGACCAAAAGGAATTAGATTCAAATAGGCCTAACCAAAGTCAATGGAAAAAAGTTACTTATGTATTAGTATATGTTTATCTTACGAAGGTGTTTTGCTGAAAACTTGATATAAAAAGAAAGAATTTGACTCGTAAAAGTCAAATTCTTTCAATTACTCGTAAAAGTCAATTTCTTTCAATTTATTGACTCGTTTTAGTCAATAAATCAAGCAAGTTTTGATGAAACATAGCATAAAATTAAAAAATATATATTATTTTTGCATATATGAAGAGCTAAAAAAATTCCCGATAGCAGTAATTTCGATATAGATGTAATAAATAAATTTCATTAGAATTCGTACATCAATGAATTGCCAAACTTTGAAGAGGTAAAAATTTGGAGGGGATATGCGAGAGTAGCTCTTGTGGATTTTAATCAGTCGCTTAATTTATATTCGTATGCATTCAAAGCTTTTAAAAAATTTCTGCTGGGGTTGTTTGCGCGTTCTTTAATTTTTGCTTCTCTTTGAAATAAATCTCTTTGGTGCAAGAATTTCTGATGGAAAATAAGAAAGTATTTGTTAACGTTAAAGTTTCACTTATCTGTGTTTGTATGGCACAGTTTCACTAAAAGCAAATGGCTTATCTTTCGGTATCGTTTTTTTTATGTACTTTGGGGTAAAGTTTTTTTTTAATGTTCAAATCTTCATTTGAGCAAAATGTTGGTGAACATGTTTGCACCTTCTTTAATAGGATTGCTGTACATATTTAATGGCGCGCTTTTGTCTATGATTATTAAATCACCTCCGCAAATTCAAAACTTCACTTTTTTTAACCACTAAATTTTAGAATTTCAAGCGATCAATTCCTTAGACTAAAGTCTCATTCCATAATATATATACTTTGTTGATTCTTATGGCATTTGCCATGGACAAGCTCCCTTAAGTAGTTAGCGTTTTAAGTCTAATTAGCGTCTTTTGTTTTGTAGTAGCGCCAACAAGAT
>JAOUZG010051511.1:604005-617292 GCA_026289955.1 Argiope argentata
CTCGCGTAATAACTTGAAATTTCCGACCATAGATTTCATTTTGTTTGTTTGTTTTGTTTTCATTTAGTTTATGAAATTTAAAATGTCATATTTAAGAAAAAAAAATTTATGTGAATCAAAGGTTAAAAAAAATGAAGTTTTACACTCAAATCAATATGAATGATTTGAGTGTAATGTCAATTTCTTGACATTTGCTTAAGCATATTGATTTGAGTGTATTCTGATTAGATTAAAAGTTAGACCAATAATTTTTTTAAGTATTTTCTTCTCTATGTAGCTATATTTTAGTTTGTTCCTTTCATGTTTTTAAATTTACATTTCTTTTAAAAGCTGACATCAACTTACTTTGCTTTCCATAAATACAGAACAACTAAGGCATTTTATCAAAGATTGAAGGCATTTTCAGTCAGTAAAATGAATTGAAGCAAACAAAGTATACGCAGTTTTAACTGATAACTTCGAATGAAATATATAAAAAAGCATAATAAACATTTACATCACATTGCTAAGTACATAATTTATAGTTATAATTATCACTGCAAATTATATTGACAAATTTAAAATTTACAATTTAGTTTTCATATTATTGGGCAATGTAGATTTTTAATATTATTTTCACAATATTGTACAGTAATCGGATTTTAATAAAAGAAATGCTCCAGTTAATTTTTCGGAGTAAATTTTGATTTAAATTGCATATCAATTCAAAATTTTTTTTAACCCAGAATTTAACATTAGATTTTTAAAAAAGATTTCAGCGCTTTTTAAATATTGTTAACATATTGAACAACCGTGAACAAAAATAAAGGAAATAATTTTTAATTTTGCTTTTTATTAACGAATCTTCACAAAATGTGCAACGATGAAAATAATTCGAAAGAACAGATTTTTTAAAATACACACTAACTGATCGAGTTAACAAATCTTACTGTTCCGAAGTTTTTCCATTACGTCATTTTTTCAGTGAATCTATTTATCATCTTGTAGTTAATATGCCATTACATTTTACGGAATTATGACGATAATTTTAGAGTTATAATGTTTTGAAAACTGACATTTTGAATTTTAAATGGGTATTATGAATTTTCGACGCTATCGTGAAATTTTTTATATATTTCTTAACAATTTTTTTATCTCACGAAGAGAAAAAATATTATTTTTTTATTAAATTATGGAATAAATGCTTGAATATCCCGAATATGATATTTTTTATATAATGTGTGTAAAAAAGTGATTTTTAGCATAATAAAAGTTTTGCATGATAACAAATCCCTATAAGTTAAAACGAGAAATTAAAAAAAAAAACAATAAAAACATTGGATTTTGATTGGATTGAATGGGCACTTTCGAGTAATCATGTTTAAAGACATAAAATAACGCCATTCTGTGTCCCCGGTGCCTATACCGCAAAGTTATCTAACCAGTTGGATGAGCACAAGATGGAAGAACGAGAGAGAGAGAGAGAGAGAGAGAGAGAGAGAGAGAGAAAAGGAAAAATTTGTTAAAGGAAAAAAAAAGAGACGATACAGCTTTCAGGGACTTGCAGAGAGAATGCCATCGGTGTCAAATCTTACACGAATCTGTTCATTTTTTTCTGAAGTTATAACTGAATTGAGGGGACAAGAATACTGAAACAAATGGTTATTATGGGTTGAACGCATAGGGGAATTAGATTATCAACTGAAAAGGGGGGGAGTTGACAAATAACATATGTATGGTAAATAAACAATCACTATAGAGTCAGAAATACGTAGCATCCATCTGGGTCCTGGGGTCTTGATTTCCATAATAAGATCTGCACTTTTGGGGGACTTTTTAAATTATAAATTTGGTTGATTTTTACAAGGGGAATTCTGGTCTCAATTATTGTAGGTCTTGAAGAGGTTTTGGTATTTATGAATATGATTTACTATGGAGAGGATTTTGCTGCGTGAGAGGGTATTTGATTCAACTCTCCTGTACCATTCTTCTTCGAGACTTCTTTCTCATGTACCATGAGAGAGTGAGTAGGCATTCTGTGGTATAGTGAACTGGAGATCCTATTTCTTCACAGCTACAAGAAAGAGAATTGACCAGATGGAATCTATGTAGGTATGTCGGGAATGGGCTGTGTACAGTGAAGAAAAGGACAGACATACTATTCATATACTGTGTATATGTGCGTGTATTTACTTTTTTTGGAAATATTAAAATTTGTCAAAAACTGTTGGTAGAATATTTTGACGATTATATATTTTTCTCTTTGTATGCATATATATAAATAAGTAAATATTGTGTTAACTAATCACTTGATTTCAAAGCATTTCCCAGCATTTATATGGTAACTAGTAACTGATATTACCATTTATAGTATGTTTTATATTAAATTATTGCCTTTTGGTGACTAAGTATTCGTTCAACATACTAATCATTTTAATGTAATGATGTAAAACCAATTTTGACATACAAATCTTAATTTATCATATATATTTTACCATATTTAAATTTTTTCGTAAAAGAATCTGGTTACTTACCTGTGGTTTAAATATTAAGGAGATGAATTAGCCATGCAAGGAAAGAATTGAAATTAATTAGCGAAATCCGTCCAAATATTGAGTTCGTGGGCTTTATTAAGACTTATATATAGAAGCCAAACAGGATCCAGGCTATTAATCAATACGTTTATAGATATTATGAACGTACAAATAAAAAAGAAATTGGTGAAATCGTTTCAGTGATTATTCTTAGAGCCTCTGTCATATTCCTCCCACAGAATTTTTATTAGGGAATAATATTCCTTGTGTGCGTGTGTTTGTGACTTCTCTCTGAAGTATGTAACTGCGAGTAGATCCGAAGAATCATGGAAGGTAATGTAGAAGCATATGCTTGGAAAATGACGACATTGGTCCATCTGCTAAGCTTGAGATCAGTATTATGATTTAATACAGCTATATTTATAATATATAGACCTCTATAGGAAATAGAGAATCAAGAAATACAGGGAAAAGATTAAGATCTTATTTAAATGTTAGTAAATTACAAATGAGATAAAAATTGACGAAATTGCTAAGTTTTTTTTTGGTAAAACTGCTTTTAATCCTGTAGGGAATACACAGTATGAATATGAAGCATTCTTTTTTCTCCGTAAAATGAGGTATAGGGATAATAAATATTCATGTAATAAAAAATTTGAAGACATTAGTCCGGTGGTTGGAGTTGGGGGATTTAATTTTTAATTTTCTGAAGTAATATAGATAAATTGTAAGTTTTTATTATTATTTTTCATTTTGTTTCCCAGCCGTTCATGATTAAACGAATATAAAAAAAAATTAATTGAAATATTCTGTGAATATTTCATTGTATCATATCAGAACCTGATTTCTCGAACGGCCAAGCACCACATGTTCGTGCAAGTTAAATTGTATTTTTATTCATTTTAATTGTTTCATTGAATGAGTCACTTTAGTATTGCAAACGATCCAAAAAACTTCGTCTCGAATTGATTGTTAATAAAAATATCCCATTTAATATTTATTTCATTTCATATAACCACGCGCTCAAAATGACATTTTTCTAGTTTTTATTTGCTGTAGTTATTAAATTATTCTTTTTAAATCAGTGCTTCTGTAAATGTGATGGCAACATGTTATTAAAAACTGTTTTTTTAGATGCTCGTGCCGATAATAGAATTTTTATTTTTGCCTACGGATTAAAATTTTTTTTTTCACCTATGGATTTTTGTTGACGTCAAAGACAACATAGTGCTCTGACATGATAATAAGTACATTTTCTTATCCAATGATGATTTTTTTTGTTAAATCTTCATGATTTGCCCAGTTTTAATTTTAAATAACTTATCGTTGATTATAAGCCCTTTTCAAATCCATTGAAATAGTTTTGGGTTAAGAGATAAATTAGTAAGAAAATAAGTCCTTTTTTAATTCTTCTTCAATCAAAATAAGTGATTACTTAGAAAAAAAAACATTCTTTTGGCATTAAAATCCAGTATTTTTAAATTTAAATATTTTTGATTACTTTATAAAACCGTTCATAATTTGTTTTTACTTTCATTCTTTCTAAAATTATAATCTTTATTATATTTGTAAAAGAATTTTATATTTTCAAATAATTTTCTCAAATACCCAACTTTGCTTTATAATTCATAAAATTTGGAAAATTGTGGGCTATGTATTAATATAATAACAATATTTAAACATTGGACATAAATTAACTTATTTATTAGCTCAATGGTTATGTAATAAATTTATCAATTTATCTGAATTTTTTTATTACTTTTAAGATAGAAAGCCAAAACATAAGCCAAAATATTTTATTTATTATTTCAGTTTAGGGGGGAAAATTCCAAATTCGAAACTGTTTTGCTTTTAACTGTCATAGTTTCATTTTATAGTTAATTTTTCAATCTATTTTATCAGAAAATTCAAAAATACCAGGACTTTATAATATTTCACATCCCAAATGCATCACATACCTTAAATTACTAAGACAAGGGCTCACACTTTCTAACTTTTCCAAACCCCACTTTAAAAATGTTTTCCAAAATACTTTATATCTCATTTTATGAATAATGAGAGCGGTAATAAGTGTACTTGTCAGGATTGGAAGACAAGTTTTAACGATTTATTTGCTTCTGCCGGGCGCCTAATAAGTTGTTTTTGGCGAACTTTGTTGGCACCTTTTTTGGCCTGGCAACCTTCTACGGCGCTTAGATTTCGCCGTCCAAACGGCAGAGCCGGCTTTTGCTTAAGGAAGGCACCTCTGAATATTGGACTCCCCCCTTTTAAAGAAAAATTCGAAGAAGCCGACAAACATGACGTGAGTTAGCGCGATTTTTTTGAAGATCAATTCACGAATTCGGACAGCCCCCTTCCCTTCCCAAAATCCAAAATTTGTGGACATAAAATTTCTCAAAAGAAGAGTCAACCCGTCATGCGACAAGCATTCAGGTAAGTTTGAACCCAATTTTGTCGATTGCGCAAAGATGTACAAAAAGGGCTTGTTAAAAGTTGGGCGAAAAGTTTATTTTGTGTCTAAAATGAAGTGAATCGCTCCGATTTTAATTTTATGATTAGCAGAAACTAGAAAATTAGTCAAAAATCAATTATATTGATTGATGAGATAGATGGTTTGTGTTTTGAAAGCGGATTTTGCATAGTTACAAATCAATTGATTAAAATACTTTTTGAAATTTTTGTAATTGTGAAGTGACTTTTATATATACATTAAGCATTTTAAATTGATTTTATTTTTTAAAATTTTTAATCTTAAAAATATTTGCACTTATGAAAATACTTTCATTTTGAGTGTAATGAAATTGAGTTTTTCGAATTATTTTAAATAAAAAAAATAAAAAAAAAACTGCCGTAAAAACTTTGGAAAAAAATTATCGTTTTCTATTTTCAATACAATTTGGATTAGAACTTTGACAAAAACTATTTTCTACACTAAATGCTTTCAAATATTTTTATGAATGTATCAAAGTACAAAAAGAAATGAAATACTACTAAGAATTTAACTTTGCTTTAAATTTCTTCGCACACGAGGGGAATTGAATCGCTTCTCTTATTGTTTTATGGTAATAGAAAGCTGTAAATTATTATTTTATGGTTAATAGAAAACAGTAAATTATGTTTAATAGAGAGCTCAAAAATCAGTTTTATTGATTGATGAGATGGATGGTTAGTGTTTTGAATACGGGTACTGCATGGTTACAAATCAGTTGGTTAAACAGTTTCAAAGCTTTGAAATTATTTTGCGAAGCTCTGAAAAAGTTGGTTGCTTATGCAATTAATAATATTTAGAAACTAGAATTCTTTATTTTTTTGCTTAATAATTATAAATATTTGAATATAAGAAAATAATTTCGTATTAAAGACATGCAAATATATGCTTTTGATATTATTTTTGTTTTAATATTGTTTTACATTAAAAATGTTGGGAAAAAAGCACTGACTTGATATGCATTATAAAAAATATCTTTAAATAAAATTCGCCCTAAAACTTGGAAGATTTTTTTGTATTTATACATATCAGTTTATAAATATTTAAATGAAAGCACAAAAATAAATAATATATGATCCATATAGGAAATAATTTTTGATTATTTATAAAATTAATAACAGTTCAGCGAACAGCTAATTATTTTTTCTTATTATCAATTAAGTAAAACTGATACAATCTTATTAAGTTAAGAATAACTATTTTATTTTTTTAAAAAGCAAAAAAATTATTTCATATTCAAATTATTAAATCAATATGTAAAAAAATAAACTAATGAGGAAGCAAAAAAATTATCAAAAATATATCATAATTTTCTTATATCAGGTGTATAAATTTATTGCACCTTTTAAACCCAATTAAAGAAATTTAACATCTATTTAAATGCTTGTTTAACTTAAAAAAGAAAGCCTTTACTTATCTTTGCTTTGCATTTCTATATAAATTACGATCCATGTAAATAAGAATTAAAATCTATGGTAAATGCTTTGAATTAAAAAAACTATCTCAAATACAATGGAAGTATTGCCTTCTCCATATTTTTACATACTTTTTGTATACGGAATATTCTATGATAAGTTTTTTTGATACAGAAAAGAAAAAAAATCATGTACATATTAGACCACATATCATTAATAAATTTGGGTAAAAATTCGGTACATATGTATACTATATGATAAAATAAAATACAAATTTTTAGCTTATAAAAATTTAAGAATCTTTGAACTTACCTGAGATTCTAGTAATAAGATTCCATATCGAAATTTCATCTCTTCATCTAATTGTATTTTTAGTTATCAAATTCATATGCAATCGATATAAAGCATGTAGAATTCCCATTGCCTTATTTTATCCAAAATTCGTCAGAATGATGCAATTTCACTGAAAAAATTGCGTATCAAATGGTATATATATACATATATATAATTATATACTAATTAGTATGTAGCTTTTCAGTTACCAGCGTCACAAAATTTAGACATAATTTCAAAAATGTAACTTTTGAACGAAGTGAGTACTTAAATGTAAAAATTCACCAAATTCTTGAGCATGAATTTTTTTTGACGATTTCAAAATTTTCTAATATAATAACAAAATTTAATAATACTCATTGTATTTTTCAATTTTAAAAAAGGCAAAGTAAGTCACATTTGACATTTCGAAGCTTCTGAAACGGTTAAATAATAAATTTTATTTAAAATAGAGAAATCTTTTTACGAGACATATTTGGTAATCAGGTCTAATGTATTCAAGGATGTATTTATAAATCGATTACTTTTATTTCTAAAGATAAATATCATTTTTATGCAATGCAGCTTATCGTCTGCTAGAGAAAAAAAAGAAAAAAGAAATACTGAATGACATATTTATTATTTGTTTATTATTAATGGCAAATGATATAATCATTGAACTAATTTTCTAGTTAATTATAATATTAAGTATTTTCATTATAAAAATATAGATTTGAATCAAAAAACGAATATCAAATTTTGTAATTAGACCTTATTTTTGATAATATCAATATAATGTAAAATTATTTTTAGATTACACTTTTTCTATTTACTAACGAACAGAACCAAACGGTTTAAAAAGGAATTTGTATAAATATTATATGTAGTACTGAATTCTAAACAATTTTTACAATACCCGCAAATTGCTTAATGAACAGTTCTAAATTAAAAATATTTTATTAAAAAATATCAGGTAACTGTATTATTTATTTATAAACTATATACTTTTACTGTATAAATAACTACAAAGTGTTACAAAGAAATATATGAAATATTATGATTAATGATTAAAAATTAATAAAATATTTGTTTACTATTCTTCAAATTTAAATTTTAAATAATATGAGTTTTTAAACCATTTTATAAAATGAAAGTCAAATTTCATTATGATCTTGCCTTGAGATTTATTTGCATCTCCCATAGATAGATAACTTGAATAGTTTTAGTAAAACACTTGTCCTAAGTTTGCAGTAAATAACAAATTCATATGTATTAAATTTATATGTATAATATATTTAACAAATCAAAATGTAATAAAAGTAACCTTAATTTAAATTATTTCTTGTTTCTGAGTTTTAGGTAAATATTTGAAATATTTAGACATATAATCTATCAAAATAGTATTAAAATTAATGATTAAAGCAGAAATGAGAGTTTGATTTAATTTTGTTTGTGTGATTTAATAACTTATAAATAAAGCCATTGTTTTAAATTAACAGGTAAACTTAAAATCATAGTGTAAATTAAAATATTTAGTACTGACATTTTAATAATGTTTTCACATCGAACAGTCAGAACACTCACGTATCGAAATTGATTTTGATTATTAGTTTTAATTTTTTTACTAATTTTTTAAGTACTGTATAAAAAGAATTTGAAACATTGAAAAAATAATGGTATTTATAAAAGAAGTGCTATAAAAGGAATGAAAACTATTGGGAATTCAATTATTAATAGAAAGGAATTCCGAATAAGAAATTATTCAGTTATTGATAGAATGAATGCAAGACAGCAAAGGGGAAAGTGATTTATTAGCTTATGATTCAATTCTTTAAAACATCACTAAAGCAATTTCGATGGTATTTTAAAATTGAAGTATGGGCTATGTTACATCAAATAAACAAGGTAGAAACATTTTCTTAGATGAGAAATGATACCATTATGAATTAGTTATAAAATGTATCTTATTTGTAATTAAACGCATTTATTGATAAGCTAATTGATCCAATTTAATACTAATTGTAACTGAAATAAACTGATTAAAGTTGATTTGTATATTTTTAATTTATTATAATTTACATTAAATATTTTTAATTAAAGCTTTTAAATAAAATGCGTTCAGATTTAAATTATGGTATCAATGTTTTCGTACGAGAAAGACCTAAAATGTGTGAATAGATCAAGTGAAATGTAAAATAAGATCATCTATTCCTTCTGTTTTTTAAATAATTATAATCAAATAAATTAATTACAGTTGAAATTTTAAACCCTGAAGAAAATTATTGTATTTATTGTGATTTGGTTTGAATTAATACAATCCATATGAAATAACTTCATATTCGGATAAAGTTTTTCTTTAGAATATGAATTAACTAAAATATTCGACTTAGTTAATAAATTTTATAAGAAAACACCAAACGATACAGATCAAGTAAAATTTAAATCTAGTGGATTTTTTAGGCCTTTAGAACACTTGTTTTAAAACCCTATCTAATTATAACTCTTTAAAAAGTTCGATTCGCTTGAACGAAAAAAATTTTCAATTTAAAAACAACGACTGTCAGTAAGGAAACAAAACAAAATTATAGAAACTTTTGGTTTCTCGTTGCTTTCTTAATTTTGAAAGGACTTAAATACATGAATATAATAAATATTATCCATCCATGAAATAATATTTATTATTTCACGGTTCATGGAATAAAAATTTTATAATTCTTGAAGTGCTTTACGAATTGATAATCAATTTTTAAATAAGTTAAAGCGTGTTTAGTATTCTTTTAAGCGAAAAATTTAGAAGGAAAAAAATAGCATCTACTGATTTTTGAAAAGAATTTAAGTTAATAAAAAATGGAATTATAAAAGAATTTGAATTTAGATACTATATAATTTATGATAAATGCATTTATATAAAGAAAAAATATTTTAAAAACGAAGAAAATGACGGAAATTTGTTTTTATGTCTAATTGATTCAGTTTGATATTTTCTTTTAAATTAATATTTTATATAAATTGGGGATATGAAGTGATTTTTTTACCGTTTCATTTCAAAATTAAGTGGATGCATCAATTATGCCTTTCTTTAGTAATTTAATAATTTAAAATTGAATTGAGATTTCAGTGCTTATCGTTCTTCATTAGCTGACAAATTTCATAAGAAGTGTTATTAATTATTAAGCATTTCTTTAAACAAAGTTGAAAGCCATTAAATACAAAATTAAATTTCTGGCAGGGGCATTATATCTTTTTTTTTTTTTTTTAAAAAATTTGATTTTTTATTTTATATGCATATGTAAAATTTCGAATGCTTTTCATTTAATAAATTTTGATGTATACAAAAAAATTATACAATATCAATAATAGAAAAATTAGGCTAGTATCAATTCAGCATTTATTTACTTATTTGTTTTAACATAACCTTAACTTTTTCCATAATCGTTTTCAAGGTTTGCAATTTATGAAGGAATGCAAATTTGTTTTTAATTTAATTTTTATTGTTGTATTTTATTAATTCTATATATCATTTCAAATTGCATTTTCAGAATTATTAACCATTAACGTATAAACCTGGCGTTTCTGAGAGTGAATTATTTCTATATCTTTAATCGATAAAAAATGCACAATACATTTAATTGTATAGAAATTGTGAATATGATCGAATAAAATAAATTTTGTTCCAAGATCTTATTTTTATCGATTCGATTCCTAATCTGATATTGACTTCCAATCTTGAGAGAGAGAGAGAGAAACAGATCGACAGATGATCAACCCGATTACAAATAGAACTAGAAACCCATAAATATCAACAAGCCTAATGCTATCAACATATTAAATTTCTAACTTGTCTGTCTAACTTATTGAGATTGGAATATATTAGATATATTATGCAAAGATATATTATCCGTAGAGAAGTGGAAAATGTCCAATTTTTTGATGAACCGACTACATAAATACATTATGACTTAAATGATTATGAGATAGGTGTATTTCCTAAATGAGTTTTTTTCCATCAAATAGCTCTAAAATGTATTTTTACAAAATCTCAAGGTAAATTTTGGGATGAACTATAATAGTTTTCCTTATTTATTTCACTTATGAAAAAGTAAGAAGGGACAGATTTGCAATTTCAAGAAAATTAAAATATTATCTCTTTCCTCAATTCATATATGTGAAAGTAAGAAGATTCTATGCTATAGTTTTGAGACAGTTAAATATTTTATCTTTTTTTTACTTCATGTAAGCGAAAATATGAAATTGTATCTGTGTTCATAGAAGGAAAATCAAAAAAATTAATTTGCTACATATACCTATTTTTTTCTTCTCATAATTAATTTAATTTCAAAGTTGATCCATACCAGAATTTTTCTTGATTTAGGGTTTCGAATCAGAAATAGAGGAGAAAATGAATGTTGTTCTAAGATTGTCTGAAGTGAAAATTAACTTATATTTGCAGAAAAAAATATCCAAGAGGATAAAAGTAATTTAAAGTACAAAATTCTTGTTTATTAAAAAATATATTGAACAATTTTAGAAAATAAATGAATTAAATGATATAATTATCCTATCTTCAAGTAATACCATGTTCCCATAAAAATTCGAAAAAAAGAAGAAATTTTTTAATAAAATCCAGAATTTTTCTTATCGAGAGCAAAATTTGTGAAAATTTACAAATCATTGTGAAAAGGAATTTTAATAAATTTAATATAAAATTTAATTTGTAATGTATGAGTATTTTTTTTCATTAGAATAAAAACTTCAGTGATTTTTTAAATAGAGTATTTTTTTTTGTTTGATAGTACTTTTGGCATAATTTTTTTTATTACTTTTACTTTAGCGCCTCACGCTTTTATAATATTTGTACCAATTTATAATTTAAAAAATTATTTATTATTGAGTATAAAATAAATTTAATTCTAGATATTCAAGAAATACTGTCTACATATATAAATCAACGCGTGCTTTTGGATATATTCTCATTTTTTTAGTCTTAATTTCGTAATTCATTAAAAAAATTTCTTTCTTTTTCAATATGCAATGAAATTTTGCAACCATTTTCAATATTCATAGAAATTTTGCAATCATTTTCATTAAAATTCAATACTATTTGAAGTTTTTCTAACTAATAAAAAACAATATCATTAAACGATTAATATATAATTTTATTTTAAAATAATACTATGTTGTCTTTTAAGGGGGAAAACACAACCATATTTGAGTTATAACTAATTTGAAAATGAATGTAAAGTCGATTACAAAATCCCACCCTTAACAGCATTTTTGTTAAAGGTAAATAAGAACGTATAACCTTCTGGAAGCAGGAAAATTAATACTTGTTAAGAATTTTTTTTAACATATGTTTTAAAAAATTCTTTCAATTTTGATTTATATCATACACGTTGAATAAATATAGGATTCTGTAAACATGAAAAACTGGTTACAATGAGACTCTAATAGTTTCTAATAATTCTAATATTTTTCTAATAGTTTTGCGTGATGAAGAAGAGAAACTATATATATATATATATATATATATATATATATATATACACTAAAGTGACAAAAGTCATGGGATGACTGTTAATATCGTGTCGGTCCTCCTTTTGCCCGGCGAAGTGCAACAACTCGACGTGTCATGGAGTCCACAATTCGTTGGAAGTCCTCTGCAGGAATATTGAGCCATGCTGTCTGTATAGACGTCCATATGTGTGAAAGTTTGGATGGTGCAGGAGTTTGGGCACGAACGGACCTTTCGATCATGTCCCGTAAATGCTCGATGGGATTCATATCGGGCGATCTAGGTGGCCAGATCATGCGCTGGAATTGTCCGGAATGTTTTTCAAACCAATCGCGAACAGTTCTGGCCCCGGTGACATTGTCATCCATAAAAATCCCATCGTTGTGTGGGTACGTGAAGTCCATGGCTTCGTGGGGTCTGCGCCACACTCGAACTCTACCATCAGCACATCAGCTCGTAACAACTGAAATCGTGATTCATCTGACCAGGCCACGGTTTTCCACTGGTCTAGGGACCAGTCGATATGCTCACGAGCCCATGAGAGTCGCTGCAGACGATGTCGGGCTGTCAGTAAAGGCACTCGAGTCGGTCTTCTGCTGTCATAGCCCAAGGAAGACAAATTTCGCCGCACAGTCCTATCGGACACGTCCCTCGTACGCCCGACATTGATTCCTGCAGTTATTTGACGAAGTGTTGCGTGTCTATTAACATGGACCATTCTACACAGACGTCGGCGGTCTCGGTCGTTAAGTGCAGGTGGTCGCCCACTACGCTGTTCATGATGGGATGAGATGCCTGAAATTTCATACTCTCGGCACACTCTTGATACTGTGGATCTCAGAATGTTGAATTCACTAACGATATCCGCAATGGAATGACCCATGCGTCTAGCTCCAACTAACATTCCACGTTCAAAGTCTGTTAATTCTCATCGTAGCGCCATAAATCACGAAAAACCTGTTCACATGAATAACTTGAACACAAATGAAAGCTCTGGAAAACGAACTGCGCATTTATACTTTTTCGCTGCGATACTACTGCCATCTG
>JAOUZG010051511.1:622292-648728 GCA_026289955.1 Argiope argentata
ATATATATATATATATATATATTCTGTTATTCTATTCTCAATTATAAGCAATTATTTTTTAATTGTTTTTTGTGAGAAACTAATGTAATAATAGTTCTGAACAATTAACAGTTCAAGAAATGTTATTTTAGAATTTGATATTTTTCAAAATTGGCTTTTGAAGAAAGTTTTTAATTTTAAAATTATAAAAAGACATATTTTTTTTAAATTTGGAAATTTTTGATTGCACTTTAAAAAGTGCAAGTTCTTTTTAAAAGCGCAATTTTGTAAATGTTTTTTATAAATTAAATTATGCTTTAATTCATTAATTTTAGATTTATTAGATATTATTATAAATAGTAAAGAATCTTGAAATAATTTTTTTCTACAATTGTGGCTTCTTATAATAAATCAACATTTAACCATAACAATACATTCTCTGATAACTAAATCTAATTATTTAAATTCGGAAAATATTAAAATTTTATATTGTCATCGGGTGTAAACATATGTACAAAATTTCAAAACTCTTTCACTTCAAGAAACGAGTGAAAAATCGATTACAAAATTTCACTCGCATAAACGGGAAACAACTCAAGTTAAATGAATGCGCGAAAAAACTTATAGCATTTTTATTACAGATTAAATAAACTTAATTAAAGCGAGAATTAAACGGAAAGATGGAATCTGACACAAAAGCAGCCCGGAAGGATCACAGATCAATAAATAATGCGGTCTTACCGTAATCCAACATTTTTAAACTTGGGAAAAGTGCTTTCTTAATTTCAACGCTATCAAATTCCACATTGGGTAATCTTAATTAAGTAAAGAAGAAATACGTTCTCTTCGATCAGGATATGTCTCCTTTATGTATCCTGAGCTCTTTTCAATGTTATGTGCTCTGTAATGAGACAATTAGAGTCATTTCAAAATAATTAAGAACTTACAAAATAACATTCTAATGAGTTATGGCTGCATTTTTCTGTGAATGCTTTTAAACGAAGTTTTTGAAAGGAAAAATTCTAAGATTTTCTTTACATTTTTATTTATTTCGAGACATTTTTCAATACTAGTGATTCGATTAAATGCATTAAGTGTGAAAAGTTTCAAGTTCCGTGGTGTGACATAGTGGTCACAATCACCTCCACATCATGATTTGGAATAGCAATTATCATTTGTAAGTTTAAGGAAAGATTGAAATCAATTGTTTAGAAGAGTTTTTGGTATTATTAATTTAGACGAGTACAGGAAGCTCTACCGTCATGAACTTAATTATTAAACTAATTCTCATGATATAACTAGTCATAAAAATAATATTTGGCTTTTTGTGGGGAAATAGAGCACTTTAATGGAATTGCGTTACACGTCCCTTTTACTATGAGATATATCTATCTTAATAGGTTATTTAAAAAAAAATCAAGGAAATCTCACTAGTGTAGCTCGAAGCTATCTTACCCCGAAACAAGAATAATTTTTTAAGACTTTAATTCATTAGATTGTTAAAGGATTATGTGTCGTTTTATATTCAAAAAATTAACGTTGTCAATTGCAGCCCTAGGTTTTTTCCTAGAGCTAGGCACAGCAGGATCATATGCTGGCAGTTGAAGTAACTCTTTACGAATCTGGGGTAATTTTTCGAAGGACTTAATGGTTGTTATTTCAATAAACTCAGAAACTGGTTCAATTTGAAGGTCATCATGAAATATTTTCCTTCTGATGTAATAGGATGTACCTACAATACACCAACAATCTTTATCGTATGTTTATTTCAAATAACTTACTACTTCTTAATGTTTTGGGTCGAAGTGGCTCCCAAAATTCGGCCACACCTCAACACTGGTCTTGAAGTTGCTTTGTAGAGTAAAATATTGAGCCTTTCTGTTGAAATTTAATCTAGTAAATAGTGATTATAAATCTATTGTAAAAACAATGCGGTCTTTATAAAAATAATTTTTTGGTAAATAGAAATCTATGATGCGTTATTTAAAATTTTGCACACTAATAGCTATTGCATTCGCTATTAGCTGTTAAGAGTTTTTTAAAGCATTTTTTTGTTTATAATTTAATCCTGTAGAGGGATGTTATAAGTATGCATAAATATTTGATATTTTTACAATAAATAATTTACAGTTGTTGAAAGCTGCAATTTTTAATAAATTATTCTCCAATACGTTAAATAAGGATTCATATTTGCATCACTTTTCAGTTTATTTTGTATGATTTATTGATTTATAACAAAATTCGTTTACTTACTGTGTATACTATTTTGTTTATT
This sequence comes from Argiope argentata, assembly GCA_026289955.1. NCBI lineage: Eukaryota > Metazoa > Arthropoda > Arachnida > Araneae > Araneidae > Argiope > Argiope argentata. Next base: position 624,547 of record JAOUZG010051511.1, read on the forward strand.
CTTCAATTTATATTTTTATATATATTTATTTTACTATTTATTTTATATTGATTATATATAGATTACTATTATTACTATACAAATTAGATTTTGCTATATAGAGTATTTTAGATATATATAGACTACTTTATATAGGTTATATTTACTTTCGATAGATTTTAGAGACTTTCAATAGATTTACTTTATAGATTGAAAATTTTCTTATCAAAGTAATTTTTATTTGTGCGTATATTTTTAAAATAAAAATGAAAAAAAAAACTAAAAATTTCAGAGTTGAATGAATTATTTCCGAATATTTCAAATGCCTTCCCATGACAATAATCATATTTTTGATCAACACTAACAACACTAGGTTATCAAAGTTAAAAAGGAAAAAAAAATGTTTACATTTCAGAATGAAAAGTTAATTTTCAAAATCAAAATTTGCGATTCAATGTTTTTTTTACCTTTTCAGATTAATTTTAGATCAAAGTTAATGATTTATTAACTTCAATTTTATTTTGTAAAAATATATTTCAATTTTAGAATAAGTTTGGTAGTATATTCTAAAAATATAAATAGTTTTAAATTTTCATTATTTTATTACATTTTTAGTTCTTTACAAACATCTCGAAAATTCTAAACGTGATTAGTTCTGGAGAGTTTTTTTAAATTATACTCTTTTAAATAAAGTATTTTGTTAATACATGTTCTTTCTTTTTAAAAATAAGTGGGCTATTTATTCATGAGGAAAAATATTTTTTAATGTAAAGAATCTTATACTCATTGATAAATGTTCTTAATTTTTAAATTTTCTTAATTAAAAGAATAACATTGTTATTGAATTAGAATGGAAATATTTCATATTTAATATTCGATGCAATTATTTTAGATTTCTCATGTACAATTCTAAAAGCAGCTGTTTGAAACATTCGAGCTTTCAAAATGCATTTTCAATCACAGCAGTCTAATTCTAGAAACAAAGCACAAAGAATATATTTCTTTAATTAAAGATTTTATTTATAAATTTTTAATTGTTATAAGCTATGCAATTTTATTGGTTTGAAATTGTTTTCATTGCTACTTATTTAAGTAATAAATATTTGCACCTTTTATATTTAATGCAATTATTTCTGATATGCATTTCCACAAAAGGCTTTATGAATTATTCGAACACTGGAAATAGGTTTTTTTTCGTTTTCAGTCTGAGCGTTCTGATTTTTTGAAGTATCAGAGTCATTGCATAGTAAATGCTCTATAATAAGTTTGTATAGGAACATAAATGACTGTGTTAAAAATGACTATGTTATGTCAATTTTTGAGAAATTGTGACATTTTTCCTGATTTAATATTCTTACTGTTTGAACAGGTTTCTTTATAAAGAGTTTTGTTTCACAGTCTATTTTTGGGTAGTTACAGTAATTTTTATAGTTGCATTTAATTAATTTTAAGGCTTTTATACATCTTTAAATGCTATTTTTAAAATTAATACGAGGATCTTCAAAGAAAAAACTAATGTATATTTTTTATTCAAATATGTATAGTAATTTCTAAATATGATCTATAGTTCCAGAATTAGAAAATACGTCATTTAATCCTTAAAAAATATTTTATAATTGTTTTAATGCTTCACTATATGAAAAAAAAATTAAAATTTCATGTTATATTTATCAGCCAAATTCCAATATTTAAAGAAAAAAATAAAATTGGGGCTTATTTTTTAGTTTATGAACTACATAATATATTTCTTGTTATCTGCAAAATTTCAAGCAAATAATGTGAACTAAACAAGATGATTTTTGTTTTATACATATTTTTAGTCATAATAAACCCGTTTTTTGAAATAAAAAAACACTTTTGCCACTTAACTGGTATTTTTAATTTCATAGCTATTTTTTCAGTCAGCTTTATGTAAATATTTAAAAATGTAACTATTTTATAACGTTTTTCATGAAATTCCTGTCGAATGTAGCCACATACCTTAAGTGTAGAGAATAATTTTTTTACAGTAAATGGCCTTGCATACATTTCTAAATGTTAATAATTATATAACTCTGTTCGTCTGAAAATTCCTTTATAGCTATTTAGTTAGGAAATAAATATTTATATATATGGCATTTCAAGCAAGTAATTCTGGATCCTAGTATACAATTCTACAAAAATTTATTGAAACTTTCGGACATTGAAAGTTTATTTTCAGTCTCAACAATTACAATTATTCATTAAGATATCGAAAGAGGTGATTACTCATGTGAACTACTAAACAGTTTTGATTTTTCTACTACTACTAAAAAGATTAAGCTTCTGTTTTGAAAAGTTTTTTTTCTTTCATCTGAGACATGCCAAAAATATGAATTATTCGCTGATATTTTATAAATTAGGATTAAAATGATAGTATCAGTAAATTGCATAATTTTGAAATTTACAAATATTTGAACAATTAACTTTGGATCCTCCTAGATCATTTAGTCGTTTAAAACATTCGAATGTTGAAAATTGAGCTTTAACAGGATAATTCTTTTCTATAATTTTGAATGAGAATATAGCAAAAATATACAATTTAATTACCTCTCAATTGTCATCTATTTAATAAAAGGGATCCGCTGTTTTAAGAATGCCTTTTTATTTCTTCTGAGAGTTAATAGACGACTAGAGAGATTCATCACAAGTTTTCAATTAATATTTAAAGTATAAATTGAATTAAAAAATGTTTGCATTTTCTGCAATTTCCAACTTTAGAAATAAAGATTTCAGAAGAAGAATTGTATTTTGATAATGTTTCAAAGAGTTTTTTCTGTATCTATTGAATGCATTTCGAAACAATCTTTGTCTTTTCAAAAAATTTAAGTAACTAATATTTCTTTATATTACTGTCTTCAATGTAGATACTTGCAAATAAATGTAAAAAATATAATTTTTTTCCAGCATTTACTTAAATTTATTAAACGATATATCAGGCATTTCACTTTTTAGAATACATTTTCTTAACATTTTACAGTAGATATTGGTTAAATTGTGTTATTTTGTAAAAGCCCGAAAGAAATAAAAAATGTTTGCATCGAAGCTTAAAATATATTAATTTTCCTTTCCAAAATGAAATATGTGATTTTTCTTTTTTCTTTTTTATTCTTCTAAAGGACCTTAATTTTTTCCAAACTTTTTTCCGTATAAATAATATTTATTGAAATATCAATAATTCGTTTCAATTTCTAAACTTTTAAACCATGCTTAATTTTCTAGAAAAAGCGTTTGATTCGTTTAATAATGTCTTCATACCTGTACATCTTATTCCATCAGATTATAGTGCATTTAATCTCGCAATCTAAAATTAAATATTTCAGAATTAATAAATTAAATTTTATGAAAGAATCTTATGTAATCCATAAGTTTCTCACTAAGTCAGTTAAGTTACTTATTATCTCAATTAATTGCAATGATTTTCTCATTTAATGAATTAAAATGAAGTTATACATTAAATTTTCCATTTTATGAAGTCATCATATATAATTCATGATATGTTAAGTAAGTTAAGAGTAAATTAAGATATTTATTATTATCCTTTAATGGAGATAACTTTCTCATTTAATAAATTAAAATGAAATCCTACATTAATGTCTTAATTTTATGCAAGTATTATTTTGAATCCGTAAGTATCTTATTGTGTCACTTTATTTGCTTATTACCTCATACTAAATAAAATAACTAGCAGAGAATTTTTGTATAAATGAAAACTAGTCTTGCAAGAAAATAAATTTCATTAGACGGGTAAATTTTAAAAAATAATCAATTCTTTATTCCTTTAGAGCAAAGTAACTGTATCTTTGTTGAACTGTTTCTAAAGATCAATTTTTTTAATGTAGGGGAAATATATGAACAATTATTATATATTTTTAATATAGATGCAAGGATTTTACATTTACACATATTAGTTAAACAATTATGCTTAAATCGGAACCTATTTTCTCAAAAACTGAATAATAAATTGAAATTAAATCAATTTTCAAAATACAAACTTTTAATTAGTATACTTAATAGTAGAATATATTTGTTAATTTTTTTCTTTTTAATCTTGAGATGTATTTTTTACCCAAAATCATTAAATGTAAATTAATTTTGTAGAATAAAAATTTAATTAATTTAATTGGTTAATTTTGTGTAAACTTTGATACAAATCTACACATTTGGCGAGAGGATTAAATACCAAATTTCATCCCTGTAATGGAAAGCTTTTTTTTGTGCCGCCGTGTTCAGAAATAGGGAGAACAGCAAACAGACATAATTTCAATGTCGTTTTTTCCCAATTCGAAACCTCTGAAATGTGGTGATTCGACAAAATCGCGGATTTTAATTTTTGGGGATTACATTACCCTCTCTGAAAAACCTCATATAAACACCAAATTTGTAGATTTGTAGGAAATTTTAGATTCTTTAGGCAAGACCAAGCATTTTTGTTCATGCTTCTATGCTCATTTTCTTCTTTTTTTATGATTAAAAAAATATAAAATGGTTCTTATCGTGAAAAGAAATGAAGGAAAAAATATTCCTGAATTTTAAAATAATAAAGTTTATAAGAGGGATACGATCTGTTATTGCGATCAGTATCAGCAAAATCGTCCTACATGCAAATCTTTTCATTTAGTCTAAGAAATAACTACTAGGGCCAGGAGTATGTCTTACATACTCATGCATTTGCACAGCTCCATTTTTAACAGGGGGCACATTCACACATCTCACAGATAGAACAGAGGAAGAACAGCCAAGCCCGAACCGGGACAAGAACCCAGGACACCTAAATCGCAGTAAAGACGCGATACCCCTGTTTCAGGAAGTTGGCGCCGAAGGGTGTTGACGTTTGATACCAATCGGCCTGCAAAATGGAGTCCATATTACATATTATATCAAATGGATTAAGTAAAAATACTGGATTAAAGCCAAATATTTATATATTTCGTAATCATCGTTCACCCAAACCATGAAAGACATTATGAGCCTTATTCAATATCTCCAATTTTGTGCGGATGAAAAAAAAAATTAAAGATTAGAGTGAGTAAAGTTTTCAATAGATCTCTCACGTTGGCTTGTGTATGTTTACTTAATGGTTGCCCAGATAAATTACATTGTAAAAGTACCTTACATTAGTACCATCTAATCAATTATGAAACGTCATTCCATTTAGGTGCTTTAGAGTAAGATTTCGAATCTAATTTAATCAATAAAATCACCTAGTTCTCTTGTTCTACTTCGGAAAATCTGGGTTTATCAAATTTTCAAAACCGCAAGCCACAAGAAAACCTTTACTTTTTTTTATGTCTACATTGTCTGCGAAGCATCTAGATTCAAAGTACATATCGCAGTCAAAACTCTCTTTTCCCCAACAGATGCTCTCTTTTTATACAAGCTTCAATTCAAATAAAAATGTGCCCCACTTTTAAGCATATAAGTAAAGAATGGAATTCTTCTCCAATGTTTCGTGTATTTTCATTTTACTCTTCGATTTTAGAATGGACGGTTAAAAATTCTTAAGCCCAGGTGTTATGTAATAAAATGTATTCAAGTGTTGTTAGTCATTTCAAAGCATTTTATACATATTTGATTGACATATTAAAACATTTTAATTTATTTTCACTTATTTAACGTATTTATCTTCACTTGTAATGATAAGATTTTTTTTATTGAATTCTTGATGCGACAGAATTCCTAAATTTTTGTTCTTTTTTTGTGTTTCCAACGAAAATACAATATTTTAATAATTTCAAGACATCGTTTTCAGTTAATTGAATGATATAGTTACATTTTCATCTCCCATGAATAATTTTGACTTTCAGAGATTTTGACAAAAAAATGATAAAAAGATTAAATATATTAAAAACAAGAAATTTTATGCAGTGCTAAACGGGCATACAACAGATAGTAATTCTTAGCCATATCCAAAAACGATTGTTATATCCAAAAACGATTGTTTGAGCTTCTTTACTTCATATATCCAAAAAATGATTGTTTGGGCTTCTTTACTTCATATATCCAAAAATGATTGTTTGGGCTTCTTCATATATCCAAAAATGATTGTTTGGGCTTCTTTACTTCATATATCCAAAAAAAATGATTGTTTGGGCTTCTTTACTTCATATATCCAAAAATGATTGTTTGGGCTTCTTTACTTCATATACTAATATTCCTCTTATGGCTCGAATTTTCCATGGCATTGTTTAGATTCTACCAATGGCGTTTGTTTGGATAGTTTTAGCTTGTAATAACATGAAATTTCTGTAAATGAACATTCAACATAAAAGCATCTGTTATAGAGTTCAAATTATTCATAAAGCGTTTATAACTTTGATAAAAATGTAAGCTCTGTGAATTCATTTTTTATACACGTTCTAAAATGAACATTTACTGTATTCGAGCAGGAAGAATTTTCTTGTTTCGATTGTGTAAAGATCAGAATACGGTGAGCTCAGTTACGATACTACTCTGTTCTGCGCTAAGCAAATATTCAACATTCTTTATACAGCACGAGTTTGCTTTAGCCTTATCTCGACTCTGAGAAAGGCTTACTGAACATTCAGCGTTTTAACATTTTTCATATAACATGACTCTTCTATACCGCCTTTTTGATTATATTTAAGTCTGCTAGCTGAGTATTGATAAAATGCGTAGCTGTGCTAGCAAACATTTAATTCCTCATTATTGTTCATGTAGCACTGATTTTGCATAATGTTACTTCAATTGTGCTAAATGCTTGTTTTCGGCGAGCTCCATTTCATCAGCACGTAATTGTACTAAGAGAATATCAAATATTCTAACATTTCTCTCGCAGGACTCTCCCACCAAGTTCTTTTGACGTGCTAAATGTTTTTGTTAAAGATTTGCTTGGATCAGAAACAACATGAAATTGTATTGCAGATTACAGTTAGCGTAACAGCATATCCCAAATAGTGCATGTTTTTTGTAATGTTGTTATGAATATACTGAAGGCATGGGGCGGATATTTCAGTTTTAATATCTCACAGAAATGGTATTTATAGAGCACCATTGTTTTCATAATTTTTTTTTCAATCTAGAAATATATTTCGTTTGGTTATCTCAGTTTTATCAGCACATAACTGTGTCAAGCGAATATTCAACATTATAATATTTTTCATATGGCAGGAATATTCATTTTTTTTGTAAAATGCTAAAAGTTTTTCGGTTAACTAAGATTTGATACAAAATGTTATTGTGCTAAGCGAATGTTTAATATACCTGTATTTCTCATATAGCACTAATTATATGTGACAATGTTTTAAATATTTCTTTGCAATTCGGAATCGAACGGAAATCGGGAAAAATCAATATTCTATCATTTCACGAATGATAGGTCTTATAGCATATATCCCTATATTCTCTCATTTCATGTAGCATGAATAATCTTTAAAACGATTTTTGATATTTGTAAAGACTTTTCTTGGTTTCCTTAATTTATCCGGCATGACACATTGCTCAGAGATTATCAACACTCTAGCATCTTTCATATTGCTCGAATATCCAGTTGTGATGTTTTGAATGCACTTAAAGATAGGCGTTTTATTTGCACACTTCCAGTAAAGAACGAGACTTTGGGTGAGGGTGTTAACATTCATGCACATTCTTTCTGCACCATCTATGCATTCCACGATTTGGCATTTTTGTTAAACTAAACAAGTCACGTGTTGAAACGGTATCTAAATTACATGACCGGTTCAATATGCGCTACCGTCGCCGTGCGCATTGCTGATCGGAAAGTTAATTTAGTAATTGAGTGAAATTAAGTTGCTACGTTCGTCTTCCAATAATTATTCATAAATTCATAATTAAATTCCGTTTACTTGCTCCATAGCAATTAGCTTAAGGCAATCTGTGTTCGAATAGAACACAGTGTTACTAATAATTTGTCCTCATGCTGCTAGAGTTTGCTGGAAAATAAAATTCTATGTTATTTTCCTTCAAGTTCCTGCATCTCTTTGATTTATTAGAAAATAAATGTAAATAAATAAGCAAAAACTAAAAGGATTCAAATTCTTTGTCCAAAGCATTGTAATAATCTATTAGAAGTAATTAATCTAATTTTAAATTATGTGTTTATTTATTATGTATGAAATTATACATTCTTAGTTATGGAGAGCATGACATGCATTTAATAAGTGTAATAAATATCCTTTCAACACGCTTAAATATGAATCCAGTAATCTAAAGTATATCGTTGTAAAATATACTTAAAATTAGTTTAAACAATTTTTTTAGAAAATATTTGTATGGAAATAAAATTCATATGTTTGAATAAAATTAATTTTAAATTTTAAAGTTCAGAAAATGATTTTTATGTTATAATATGTATGGAAATCATTGAATAAAAATGTTAATATTTCGACTCAATTTTATTTAAAATAAAAAAAATCCTGTATTGGTTATCTTTTAAGTGACGGTTGTTTACTTTGTGATTCCGTATCAAATGTTTTTAATTTTAAAGAATGGGAAAAATCGAACTATTAGATAGTATGAAAGAAAGAAAAAGGATTCAATTTCATTACAGGAATGAAGTTTATCTGTGAATTTTATGCAAAAAATATATCAAAAGAGTAAAATTTTACGTCTTTTGAATGGTATTATTAAAAATCACATTTCTTAAAATTTCAAACTGATATGAAAAATAGTTTTATTCTATAGTTATTCTTATTACAAAATTTCAAAAAAAATGTTCTTAAGGGCACATCTAAGCCCCGCATTTTAGGGCTATTAAACAATGAGGCATTAAATGCGACTATTAATGCTTCACATTTTTATGCGAGACTTCATAAATTTTATTACAGAAAAATATTTCCAACTTGATGGCCGTTATTTACATAAACCATTCTAAAATCCTTAGGTAGTATGTTCCATAGCTGATCACAGTGTGTCATAGGAAATAATACGGATGTGTGATGTGCTATCTTTTAAGATTAGATAGAATTCTTAGATTACCATTACTTATCATATGTTTTAAATGGCATTAAAGTCAAAAGTTACATGGATTAAGGTCTGGGAATCGAGGAAGTCATAGATCACAAAAATTGCATTTTACGGTACGTTGTGCAGTGGTTTTTGAAGCCATTCTTAGCAAAAAGACTAATTAATCTGTGGAAAAGTACTATTTTGCCTAAATATTGTACTGTGGCACTAGCTTCATAAGTCAGAAACAAAAGCTGTACTTGATTGATTGCTTTTGTTTAGTGATTATGTTAGACGGGGTACTAACCATAGCGTCGCGATCCTTGATCTTCAATCGCCACAGTATGTCCCAGGCATTGACATTTGTGCAGCTTTGAAACAGTTTTATTCCATGACGAAGTTCACCTATGTTGTTTGATGATCTAGCATGTTACTGGACATCTACCATTTAACCCTTTCATTACTGATCCAGCCTGACCAGCTGTGCAAATTTCAATTTTATCCTGTCATGCTGTTTTCTGTTTCAAATAAGAGACGTAGAATCGATCACCAAGTGTATCCTTGTTCTTCATCATGTACCCCTCGTTTAAAACAGGAATCGACCTGCCAGGGCCAAGTGGGACTGTTCAGTAATGAAAAAAATAATTTCTTGAAAAAAAATAGAGGTAAAAAACAATAGAAAATTGTAAATCTGAAACGTAATAGATAAAAAATCTGGAAAATAGCAATAAATCCACATCATATTATTACATTCAATCATACTAAATGAATTTGTACGATTGAATGCTGATTTTCTAGTCCCCAAATTCAGTAGCTATGACTATTCATAAAATTTTCCGAATGAAAGTGTGTTTCGTCTGTCCAAAGGATACTCCAAAACCCTTCTAAATCAATCTCAAAGGGGACAAGGAACCGAAATGAGAAACGATGTCGAGATCATTTGGAAATAACCTCTGCAGAAATTAAAATTTGAACGAATAATACTGGAGTAAATTATGCATGATGTTTTGGACAATTGAATGGAGCATATTCAATTCTTATGTTCTATTAAGGACATTGGTACTGAACTGTCTATTTGAAAATTTATTCTATTTCACCTAAAAAGCCATAGTGTTTATTAGTTCTGAGGAAACAGGTTGTTTTCCTCTTTTAGGAAATCAATCAAACAAACTCATTTCTTGAAATATGGTTACTACTAATCGAATATTTTAAACAGTCGATGGACCTTTCCCAAATTCCTTTCAAAAACCGTATTTTCAATTTCAGTAAAGAAATTAGTACGGAATTATTAATTTAGTAAAATAATTTAAATAAAAAGCAATATTTGGTAAATATAACGACATTCTCATTAGCAATTACATGTACAATTAAAATAAAATATCTCAGAAAATTTCTAGATTTTATAACACTTTTTGTTTCATGCGGACAAAATTGTGCCTTTGTTTCTTCTTCGAATGTTTAATCTTTTGTTCTAAAATTACATTGTTGTCCATAAATTAAGGATAATTTAAGTTGAGGTAAAGAAAGAATCAGAAGCAAAACAAATACGACTTATTTCTAAAGTATGTTTATTAAACAAAAGATAAAGAACAAAAAAAGATTCTATATGTTTCATATTATTAACAAAAATTGCGAGTTTTTTGCTCTCTGGAACAAATTACAAACAAAAACCCTATTTATAAAAACCAATGTTTCATAACATAAAAAATTTACTTTACCGTAATGCTGTCGTTCAATGATATTCTCATGGTGGTAACGGGTACATGGCACTCTCCGGATGAAAGTCCGGCAAGAATTAGTCTCTAAGTTAAACCTGGAATCGTCGGTAAACATCACACGTCCATTGTTGCGGTGTCCACAATGCATGCTCTCTACTTCAGTCTAACCGCAGGCGACCATGAGTTGCAGTAAATGAAACTCATCCGACAGGCCATACAAGCGTATAGATCAATCTGTCTTAAGCGTCTGTGCACAGTCTGCCCTGAAACTTTCGAACCAGTGGCTGAAGAGAGATGGGGAGACAGGTCTGATCCGACACTCTGTCTTATTCTTTTGTCAATAATTGCCAAATACCGGTCCTCATTCGGCGTTGTAACTAGGGGGCGACCTGTGATGCAATGTATACACACATTATCCTCATCTTGGCTAATCCTGAATTGGGCGAGATTTTGTCCTGGACCCCACATGCTCGTCTTGTTGGTTTTTTAAAAAAATATCGGTTTTTATAATCATATATAAACATTGACCACACTTTTTAGCACAGTATCATACTTTACATCGTGATTACACTTTTTCATAACTCATAGATTTAAACTTTTAGACATTTGGATTTTGTCGTCATTTCATATCTTGATTTTATTATAAATAGATACCAATATTTTAAACTCGAGAATGTGGCGCAGCTTAGCCAAAAATGGCTTTTGTGCCAAAAAAACAGCAAATTCAACTCAGCTCTTGCCAAAACCTGGAGATGCCACCCACATTCCAGATGGCCGGTAATTTTACTACGCAAAAAATCATCCACTAGCGTCCTTTGTGTCGTATCTATGCGGGTATTTCACTGAAAGGCTTATAAAGCGCTTGCAAACAATTTTACTTCTTTGTCTGTATTCCTTATTCTTCATTCTTTTATACTATCGCTGTCGTTGCGCCGTACTATCGGTGTCATCTGGTGGGTTCCCGCAATTTTCATACGATTTTTGAAGATGTGTGTAGTCATTTTAAGGATAATACATGCATTGTAGATTTCGATTCGATTAAGTGCAATAACCGAATGACACTCACTCTAAGAAACCGTGTTCATCCCATTGCTTTTGCTGAACCGTGGTGAACCGTGTTCATCCCATTTTCATCAGAGAATTCGAATGCCTAAACAGGCATTCGAATTTATTTTTATGGTGTTAACTGCGAAGGTGATTCTTTTTATATAAATTTTCTTTGATTTGTAAGTGACGATTTTGAATGTTTGATAGCAGTTACCAATGAAAGTCGAGTTAAGAATGTGTTTAAAAGTTTTAATTAATGTTTACAGCTCACTTAAGAAACGACCTAATTTGTGGCCTATGATTTACTATGTTAGTGTGACCTCTGTATAAGAAGGCTGAGAAACCTAAATTTAAAAAAAATCAATAATAAATTTGCAATATACAAAAAAACAAGCTCTAATCGCAAAATTTTGAACTGATTTTTTAAAAATTCACAAAAACAAATTCTTATTTCTTCTTTATGTCTTGAACAAACTTTCTTAGCAGTCTGAAAAGTAGTTTCCTCTGTAGAAATTTTAAAGAAAGGTCATTGAACTGTGGATATCCTGTTTATCCATGTTAAATACTCAAGGTCAATATGTATGTCTCTATTGAATGATTACAACTCACGTTAATTTTCCTTTGCTATTGATATTAGAAGAAATAAAGTTAAGAAAATTTTATTTGAACCTGGTAGTATTTGAGCCAGAAAAAAATTTATAGAAGCTGCAAACCTGCTAGTGGTAAGGAATAATTTTTATAAAAATGTAAAATATTCTAATGACATAATTCTACTGAACATAAAATCTTCTCAAAATTTTGAATATAAAAATTTCTTTAAACCCTAAAATAAAATAAAACAGTAAGTAAATCGGTTAAATAAAACTGCAATCAACGTCATTTTAAGCATTCTAAATTGGTTCCCAAAGCACGTTTGTTTTAATGAAAAACGTCAATTACTGCTTGTGTCCATCTCTTTAATTGGGTATTTGTCGATTCCTCACATTAGTTATTATAAAAAGTAAAATCGTTTCTAAACTGTATCTTTACCGGTAAGCATTGTTATCCCTCGTTTCCCTGGGAACTGTTTTCAAAATACTTTTAGCATTCTATGTATTTTGCCTAGATCATTTTCTTCTAAACATTTTTAATGTTATTTTCATGACTTCCGATCAATATTAAGGGAAACGAGTTAAAGTGCAAAAGTCATAATTTGATTGACTTTTTATTTCTCATTTCGCCTGCTACAATAGACACATTCCTATTCCCTTTATACAGTGATGCAATTTTTTCCTTATTAAAAGTTTTTAATTGTTGTTTTTGAATGTGTTTTATTATTTAGAATACTCTAAATCGAAATAATTTGGATTTGCATAACTCTTATGGAAATTTTTACTTGGAATTTACTTTATGATTATTATTTTTAATTTTAATTTACAATAGCCGGCATTAGTAACCATCTGTTCACTCTCCATACAAATAAAACCTCTCTATACAAATAATACCAAGAACCTACCAGTAGTCGGTAGATTTAAAACATTTCATGGCTTCTTATTTTTCTACATAATATTTGATTATTTGTACTGTGTATAGTTTTTTTATTTCTTCTTTCTGAAATTTTAATATTGTAAGTATTTTTTATAATTGTAATTTGATTTTATATTCTTAAAACACAATGCTTATACTTAGGGGCGTGGAATTTTTTTCTGTAAAGGGTTTGACGAGTGTCTAAAATATTAATTCTCCTATGACCCGAAAAATTCCACCTTTTATTGAAATTCCTGCCTGATTGTAACCCTTGAGAAAGTCATCAGGCCGGACTGGTTGGTAGAACGTTGGATTCGCTTCCCTTGGGCTGCGAATCCAATGAGTTCAAATCTGCCAGACGAAGATTCTCCATGTGAGTGGACGTTAAATCTCTCGTAATCACAAAGTTTTCCCTGTGGAGAGTAATATCACTGGGGGTACTGGGACAAAAGTTATCGTTCTCTGTTTCAGATCTAAATTACGATCTGTGGATGAATGAATGAAATGCATGAATGATTTCCGTTTCGTAAAAAGGGTTTAAGACACATATGAGTTGGAAGTAAGACTTCTGCACGCCTCCTTCCGTTGTAAAGAGGAACACCAGAACAACAACAACAATTGTAATTATTTAATAAAAAGTATCTAAAATAAAAATTTTCTTCGTTGAACTTGGTATTAATTGACTTAATTTTTTAAATGCTTCTTGTTTTTGTTGATGCTTGAATAAAATTGACTTTTAGATTCTAGTTTCATTCCAATCTGTTTCTTGAAGCAATCCTCACGAATTATAATAAAATTCTATGCCGTCTTATATACTCTTTACAATATTAGATGTGACAAATGTATTATCTCTTTTAAAAAGTTCCGCATAACTGGCAGAAGTAGTCTCTGCAGAATGTTCTTACATTCTCACTCATTATATATAAAAAATGTGTATATTGGATTAGACCAGAAATGCTTCACATGACACTGGTGTACAATATTTATGAATATTAATTTTTAGTGCGAAATTAGCAGTTTAACTGAATCTCTCCCGTTATTCTTCAAAGTATTTTTGGCGGTTGGTTTGTAGTTAATAATATTCGATAATTTGTGTCTTAGACTCGTTTTTCCAAAATATTTAATACAAAAAGTCAACATAGAACTTCAATTGTAATTAAAAAGTAACATATGAAATATGATATATTTAAATTAGTAAATCTTTTGTGTAATAATGTTTGCGTGCTTTTGAAAGTGCCTGACGACCAACGGTCAATCCTCCGCTGGATTGGGCTCAAAAGTTGATAAATATCTACACTGCGGATGCCGATTCTGTGTGCCGAATTTTATCGATCTATTTCTAATCATTTTATAATTATTGTATAAAATTATATTTGAGCAACCGGACAGACAAATTTTTTCAGAACGGATTTTGTTCTAATCTTGAGAGAAATGTACAAATTTGGTCTAAATTCCATATTCGAAATTTAATCCTTTTGTCTATATCAAAGCGATTTTGACTTATCCTTGTCGCAGACATTCAGACGAATGGACAGGTAGACATATTGATAAAAATGTGTGTGTTTTTCGAACTCAGGGAGGTCTAAAACGCGGGGATTCCTCAACATTTCGAGTTCGAATTTCTTGGTGATTTTTATGCTTTATTTTTACTTCGTATACGAGAAAATAAAAAGTAGCATCTCTCCCAAGTGGTTAAATTTAAGTTTGATAATAACTGAAAGAACAGATTCAGGATTCGGTAGTGTTCTGGAGTTCTTTGTTCCAAAACCATCGATGTAGGAACTGCCACAATTATGGCATTTGTTTTTCTTATATTAAAACGAGTTGTTTTTTTAAATATTACACACGTCTTATTATAAAATCATGTCAGCCTGTAGAATCTAATGAAATTCACCTATACTGCAAAGTGCAATTGAATTGCAATCTTAATTATTATACACTTTTGTTTTTGGCAACGTTGCGTTTATTACATTTTTCTTTATAAAATATCAATATGATTCGATGCTGTTAATTTGGAGATAAGATTGTAAATATTTTTTTCATATTTAAAATATTTAATTTTCTCCAAGCAATTTTTACTGCAGTGATTTTCAGACAATTTACATTGGCTTCAAAAAGAAAGAGTGAGTTTTGCTTGATCAGTTGACGACTAATTTTTCTTCTGTAGATAAAAATGCATAATTATTTGGTCGATAGTTTGCATTCCTACCTGTAAAGAAAAACGATAAGGAGTTGAATTGATGAAAGGTGAAATAATTAATGATCAATGTAGGGTTAGAAAAATAATTTATCACTAAGTTATATTCTGAAAAAAAGTATTATATATTTAGTTAGAAATTAGGTATATTTAGTTTTCATATTAATAATATTTAAATCCATGTTTATAAAAATTTTCGTCTTATGTACAAGAATCTAGAAATTTGGTCGGCAAATATTTTTCCTCTTAACTGTTTTGTCTCTTTTATCATCTAATTAGATGTTATGTTTAAGACTTGCGTTTTAAGAATGCGCTATCGTATGGTTTCAATTAAGCATCACATATGTGAAAGTGTTTCTTCCTGGAAAAATTCGAATTTTATTTTGTAATATAAAAATAAAGTATCAATTTCGTGGATTTTCATATGACCTCGATTTTTATTAATTAATTAATTTATTATTCAAGGCAGAATTAGGTGTATAGCACTTACAATAATACATGACGTATTACAATTTTACCAGAAACGTTGGTATTTTAACGTGGAAGTAAAGGATTAATTTAATTCTGCCGTATCGTTTCTTCAAAAATTAAATTTAAAAAAATTGTATTCAATTTCTACTTATAGAACTACAATTCGCGTTTTTCAGAAAATTCTATTAAAAATGATCGAAAATATTTTTTTTTCAAATACATTTGTATGAGCAAAGTTTCAAGAATATTCTAAAATATATTTTGTGAAGAATGAATATTTTACTTCATAACCGGTCCAAGGAAAACGTGATATCTCAAAAGCAGTTCAATGAAATTTTAATGAAACTCGGTAAGAGTATTCCAGGAATTCTTTTCAAGTTTAACATATCACATATTTTAAGAAAACGTTATTTAGTCATATTTTAATTACATATTTATACGTAAAAAATATTAGCAAAAAATCTTGAATAAAGTCTTTAAATGGTTCGAAAATATTTGTTCATTAAAATAATTTTTATCAAGGGATCTATTTCAATAGAAGCAATTGAAGAAGTATGATTAAAATAAAAACTGAATATTTATATTACTTTTTTCTTATGTCATTTTTATTTATGCTAATATGAAAATGTTACTTAAGTTTTATTAGTTGTTTTCAAAAATTAATTTTAATAATATATAAATTTTATTCTTCTTATAGTGATTTTTTTAGACTTTTTTCGGTTTGATAATTTTTATAAAAATTCCTCTTCAAACTTAGTCAGCAAGAAAGAGTCAACTCATTAAATGGAACATATTTGAAAGAAGATCAGAAAATTTGTGTCACAAACTCCTTGCGAATTCATTTAAGTTTCTAAATTATGCTACAATAAGAGCACTTATTATAGTTTTCCTCTGTATGAGATCAAGAAAGATATCTGAATAATTTAGTATGTCATACGAATTCCATTAACTGCAAATTTTATTTAAATACAAATTATAACACTAAAAAAATCTGTAAATAGATGCACTAAACTGCATTTTCTATTTAAATAACAATTAAAATGCTGAGGATTCTGCAACTAAATGCTCTCAATTAATCTCAAATTTGATATAAAAACAAATTAAATTACTAAAATTCTGTAATTATATGTACTAAATTAATTCCAAATTTGATTTAAAAACAAATTAAGATGCTGAAATTTCTGTAATAAGATGCACGAATCTCGCAAGTCATTTTAAAACAGGGGATCACGTTGCGTTTAAAAGCATTTTGAGATCTGTGATTTTAAATGTTTGGAAAAAAGCATTAAATTTATTACTTTTATTGCAATTTTCTTGTTTTCTAAATAAAACTATATTTATACTAATAATAAAGGAGAACGTCTAAGTGTCGTTGCTTTGAAGGACAGAACATTTGATTAAACACTTCGAAATATAGCTTAAATATATTGTAGAGAGTTAAAATGTGTACCTTGGAGCGATTGTTTTGAAATTTTAATTTATTAAAAATAAGTATATTCTGGCATTTTCACACTATAAATTTCAAAATTGTTTCTGTAAATTTTTTATTAACAATTTTAAAATTTTAAAAATTGATTTTATCATGACGCCAATTTAGGTGTAGTGCAATATTTTTCCTGAATTTTGGAAATTTTTATAACAATATTTTTGGACTAATTTTTAAAATTAGATATAATTATTTCTAAGACATTCAACCAATTTTCATTGTTTCATTCAATTATGAATAGCATTTAAACTAACAAAAAATTAACTTATTAACTGTGCAATTTAAATGAGGAATCAGAAAATGAAATTTTATTACCATAAAAAACAACGAAACAGCGTAGAATAAATTGCCTATACAATTAAATTTTCAGTGGTATTATAATATAATCAGATCTAAAACCATGAGGGATTTTCACGCACTTAATTTAAGGGAATTCAATGAATGTATTGAACTATTAATTATTTGTACTTTCAAAAATAATTCGATGTATAATTATTCACCTATTACAATTACACATCTATCGCCTATTTTATTGCTCTGAAAAATAAATATACACAATTGTTTTAAGTTGAACTTCCCTGCAAAATTAATCTATATTTTCTTACCTCTCTGGGGTACGTTTTAATAATCTAAATAAAAAGATAAAGAACGTTAATATGATGCACCTTCTTGAATGGTGTCTGATAAGCGACATCAGAGTGCAAAGGATTAAAACTGCACATCTTCAACACCTGATGTAATTTGATAGATACTTTATGGAGAAATCAGGGACATTAACTTAAACATAAGAAATTAAATTGACATTAAACAAGATTTGTTGATTTTTGCAGTAAATGAAAAGTGCTCCGAAATGAAATCAAAATTTGAACTTTCCACCATTACGGAAGTAAATTATTGGCAACCCTATTAAGTTTAGGGTTAGTAAAAATGGAACGTTAGGAGACAAATAACGTGTTAAAGCAGGATTTGAAGTAAATGGGGGGGTAAACAGTTTTTCTTGATGATTTAATAAAAATGCGACAGTTTCAAGTACACAGGATAGGGTTATGTATGAAATAACACATAGGGTAAATGGCCTCCACAGCATTGCTGATACATACGCACTCTTTTGTCGCAATTTTCCATTACCATTTAATTTAAATGTGGCTAAATTTCCTTCATGCAGCTTTCAATTTCTTTTTTCCATGCACGCATTCTTGTGCGCTTGTTGGCATACACGTTTGGCTTCAAATGACCCCATAATGAGAAATCCAAATGGGCTTAAAACACACGATCTCTGGGGCCAATTCTCAAATTGTTAAACTGTAGATTCGTTATTTTAAAAAAATATGTTCAACAATGAACAAACTCTGTTCTATGGTGCTACGCTCCATTTTTACTTAACCGAAACTATCAGATGTCAAATGGTTTAAAAAATAGGACGAATGGGACGAATTACTGCACAAATGGTGGCAAATTCAAAATTTGCTTTAATTTTTTTTAACTCCCTTTATCCCTATGAGTTCTGAATGTTTGATAGGGACCTGACTCGGGCGCTTTGACGCGGTTAAATAAGTTTGGGATGTAAATGGTAAGTCTCATTGATTGTTGATTTAAACTCATTTAACCACCTCAAAACACCCGTGTCTGGCCCCTTGCTGAACGAGACACTATCGGGCAATTCGGGGTCATAGAGTTATAATCAACAAATAAAGAACCTGTGGGCCATCTGGTTATTAAAAGCCATTACCGTTTCTTCGTTTAGCATAAATTTATATCTTATTCATTTGCCCCTTGTTAGCACCCCTTAGTCTGGTTTTTAGGCCGTGAACAAATTTTCAACTATTTCGAAGGAAGGGACCATTAATCATAATTCACCCCTGTAGGAACTTCACATTTTCTAGAAGAGCTTTAAAGGGGAAGCATTCGGCAAATAAATAAACAATGGCATCACGGGCAACAATTTGATCAAGTCCCCGAGGTAGCCGATCAAGTGCTACTAAATATCCCGAACAGAGGCTACTTTAACGACCGCAAAGCGAAAGTCCCATAAAACAAACGCTTCGGGTCCTCGCCGATTGGCGCAAGTCTTGCATTGATTGGCTTCCGCTACACTGCTATTGTTCGCCAACCCATTCCAAGATTACGGAGAGAGAGAGGAAGAGTATTATTGGAAAATAATGTGAAATTTAAGTATCTTTAAATATATTAACCGGTGAGGCTTTAAACTGAAAAAGTATGAAGGTGTTTGAATACATTTTTTAGCAGATGTTTGAGTGAAAGAAAGGATTGTTTGGGGAACCTGTGTCAATAAAAAACTGCTTTTTGTTAATAGAATAATTTCTTACTCGAAAATAGTGTGAAATTAAAGGTATTTTATGTACATCTTCTAAGGAATATTGAATAAAAGATTTTAAAACATGTGCAAGAAAGAGTACTAGAGAGATTCGAATAAAAATGATCTTTATCAAGTTTTTAGGGAAAAACAGTTATTTTGAGAGATAAAAAATATATTTAGGTAGTTATCTTTAATGGGAATTAATTATTTTAAATTAAGTGTATTAAGAAACAAGATCAGGATTTTATTGAATTTGCATCAGGTATTTTAGTAAAAAGTAAAGTTTATAAGATGAATTCCAATAAAAATATATTTTTTGTTGGAAAATAATGTGAAATTCAAGAATTATTAATTGCAGTAGCAGGTGGGAATTTCAAGTAAAAAAGAATGCATTTAAAAAAAAAACAATTTTTTATTCAAAAATATATTTTTTATTTTGAGCTATTTCAGTAAAAAAGCGATTCTTTGTGAAAAAATTTATTAGCTTGTATTTGAAAATAGTGCAGAATTAAAAAAATATTTACGTACATTTAAATAAAAAAAAAGCCCGAAAGAAATTAATGATATTAGAATAAAAATAAGTTTCACCTGATGTTTTCATGAAAAATAAATTTTATGAAAGACATTTACTAAGCAAATCTTTGTTATTAATTTAATTCTTTTTATTGGAAAACAATAGGAAATTAAAGTATCTTTAAATGCACTTATCGGTGGTGTTATTATGTAAAAGTCAATGCATATATATAAATGCAAAAGTTTTGCAGATGTTTTAATAAAATACCAGTGGAAGCAGATGAATCGAGTTTTCTCAGCAGGTGTTTTAATAAAAAGCAAAGTTTTTTTATGGAAGTTATTTTATAAAAAATGGCAATTATTTGTAAACAATTTTGATCTTTTCATTATAAAATAACTTGAAATTTAAAAATATTTAGATGCACTTAAAATAAATATCTGATGCTGTTCACTCTATAAATGTCTTACCTTTAATTAAAATAATTTAGTTTCAATTTCCGGTCAGTTTCATCACAATTTCTGTTCAATGGAAAGAAAGAAATTACTCCAATTTTGACTAATTATAACATTAATGATGTAAAAAAATAATTGAATGTGTTATATCATTGTAACTATCGCTTTTTAATTCATTAAAATTTTTAATTGAATATTACTATATATTTATAATAAAAGAAATAATTCCAAGATCATTTTTATGTTTTTATAGTGGCCTGATATTGAAGAATATATTAGTCAAAGAACAAAGACATCACGTAAGTTATGATTGTTCGTGTTTACTAACTTTTGATTAACTTCATTTCCTCAATCTACATTGGAATTTTATTTAAGCTTCTTTTACTCTTTTTTAAAAGTAGTTTATACGAAAGATGGCAATTTTTCTTATGTAAATTCTTAATTATTTGAATTTTATATTTATTTGTTTTTCTTCAAATTCGATAATCTAAGATATTTGATTGGTTTAAAAATTTGACTAGTTTGATTAGTTTGGAATTTTATTTTAAGATATAAAAATGAAATCTATCCTTTTAGATTCTAAAATATTTTTTATCCATTTAAGACCTAACTTTAGATATATTATCTTAAATAAACTTAAGAGATAGAAACAAAACTCTTTATGGTGATATTTTAAACGATGAAGAATGCTTTTTTTTAAATTTAAATTATTCTAAACTATATTTGAAGTATTTATGACAGATCTCTTGTACTCAAAACAAACAAATGGCTTTTGTTTCTAGTGATAAGAATTAATGAGCAAGTTATATTTTAATTACATTTTCTGAAGTATAAATACAGGGTAATTCGAAATGAACATATAGTGATTATACAAACGACTTGACACCATACGATTTTCATCTGGGAGGTTATGAGAAAGATAGGTCATATGTGCTTTCCATGCCCAAAACAAATTAAGAGCTCGAAGCCCGCATTTGTTATACCCTTCGTTATACGCATTTGTCCATTTCACCCATACAATCTGAAGCAAACATGCTTCAGATTGTATGGCGTGAAATGGACTACCATCTAGATATTATCAGTGTGACCAAGAGAAGTCACATAGCTCATGTATGATATATTTATACAAAATTTTAAGTTTCGTTTACATTATGTGTTAATTTTAAGTTATTTCATTCCATAGTCATAGTCGTTTGTAATGGCTATATTCATTTTGAATTATCCTGTATTGCACTACAATTGGTCCGAAGAAAACATGAAAAAAAAACCATAAAAAGAGACTTAACGAAATTTTATATGCATTTGAAAGATATTTGAGTAGTAATTAACTTTAGAATTTAGATATGGAGTCATTTCCTATTCAAATACAGCTTTATTATAACAAAAAATTAATTCACATAACTTCAAATATTCTTTAAAAATTATTTATCAAAATATTTTTAATAACTAATTATTCTAAAAATTGCAATCTAAATTGTGGAAAATATATGTGAAATAAAAATTAAATACATTATTTTTGTCAACAATGCTTCTTTTTTTTAGCATTGAAAACTTGAATAAAATTTTTTAATCTGAATTGTCTTTTTCAAAGATAAATATTCTTCTAGTTATGATTTTAAATTTCATTTCTGTTGTTTGGTTATATAAAATTTATATATAATTTTTTAAAAATGGATTGTGTCTGAACCTAATCGAATACCTCTTTTGTGTCATTGTTACTAAAAGAACATCTGTCTATTGTAAATAAATTTTGTGCACAATAAACACTATTTAACTTTGAATTTAAAAGAAATGATAAATACTTTGAAACAAATAACATTTCGTAGATCAAATATAGAAAAAAATATCAGTTATTAAAATGTTGCAAGTTTATTTGTATCTTAATTCAGATAAGATAATTAATAACTTCTTTATTAAAAAAATAAAGAGAATAATAAATAAATAAAATAATTTTTAATGTGCTAAATGGAGTTTTTTTTTAAACCTTCCTTACTCACAATCTTGTTTAGTGAATTTATTTCTGTTGTTGAAAGTAGTTTCTTTAGCAATGCATAGCATTTTCGTTGAATATACATCATTTGTTGTTAAGATCTTCTTGCAGGTTCGAATAAGTATATTTTTTCTGCTCTCCTTCATTTAATTGCAGTTATAAACGCAAATCTGGACATAAGAAACACTTATCCATTAATGTTTAAAAGACCCGTTTAGTGTTTGTTTCTAGGAGATTGAAAAACAAAGCTTGGTTATTTTTTACTTTTTAATATCATTTATCGAAAATAAAATACGGTACAAAAGCGGAATATTATCATGAACAAATAAAAAAAAAGATTTTTTAACTGTAATTTTATCATTATAATAAATCATATTAAACACTGTACTACAGATTTCTCTAAAAATGAGATTTTTTAAATTATGCTAATCTGTTGATGCATTTGTCTGTCTGTAAAGAAGTTTAATAGAAAACTCTATGAAAAAAGCAAATAAATTTTAATTTCTTTTTTTTCATCGAAATAAAATATTGTTTGAAATCAAATTTTGAGTGAAATTCTAGAAATAGCATGTCCCCATTCTCGTAAGTGTACTTGTTAGCACGATAACTCAAAAGCTAAGAATGCTAGAAAGATGAAATTTAGAATACTGTTATATCCTCAGAATTGTAGATTTGAGTTAAATGTTTAATAAAATACTCAAAGGAAAGTCTGTCGATCCTCAAACCTATATGAACTTGCTACAGTAATAATCTTACGTGGACTTTCATTATAGATTATTAAATAAATTAATTATTAGAAATAAATTATTGAATCTTTTTTTTAAAAAAAGTGTCAGCAAAATTCTGTTTGCGACTGGTCTATCTACCTATATATTGTTTGTTAAGGTAACTTTAAAATGTAAAATGTTAGAATGATGAAATATAAAATATGTTTTTATCTTCATAATTGTGTATATGCATCAAATTTAGAAGAAACTTAATAAAAGGTTGAATGTCTTTTTTAAAAATAGCCCTGCTATCAAGATTGCAGATGTATATTAAATTTTGTTTCCAATCATACCAAGGGAATGCGTTCAAATTGCTTATTCAATTTCTTCACTCTGCACTAAATAATCCTTCAAAACCAGTTTCTTCAGTATAAATAAGAAACGCAAGTTGAAGAAATCCGTCATAGAAACAGAATAATCAAGTTTTAATATACTTTTGGAGCATATATTTTTATATAATATTAAATATATTATTATTCATATTTTTAAAAATATATATATGGGACTTTTTTTAATTTTGTTATTGAAAAATAAGCTCTTTAAATAATACTATGAATAGAAATCAATAATAATAATAATTATTATCCATAAAAATAATTATCAATAGAAATCTAAATTTATTAACCTTAATTGGTATTTATATTGGTTTATTATATTGATTTCTTCTATTTGAGGTACTTGAATAAAAAAAAGTTTTGTATAAATATTCTCAAAAAGGACCTTTTATAACTTTAAAACATAATCATGAATACAGTAGATTATTATTTCGAATCTAGCATTTTATTAGTTATATTT
>JAOUZG010051511.1:648828-696076 GCA_026289955.1 Argiope argentata
TATATATATATATATATATATATATATATATATATATATATATATTTCACCGGCCAATTTTGGTGATCACCCGAAATATTGCGATTAATTTCAATTAAACAATTAATATGAAATACTTTTCTTTCAAATTTTATCCCTCATTTGGTGAAACTGAGAAATATGAATTTAATCAAATCAGTCGACTAAAAATTACTAAGCTTGCGAATTCCTAAATGTATGTGCTATAAAATAAACATGGAAATGAAAATACTACTTCGAAATTTTAATTCCAAAGAAAGCAGTTTATTAAGTCTTAATTTTATCGTTTTCAAATTTACACGACTAAATAATTTGAATTTCATCATCACCTGAAGCATTGTTATGTACTGTTTATCAAAATATATATTTAAAATAACAAAATTCATTTTATAACAATGAAATAATAAAACCTTTTTAAGAGCATAAAAATAATTTTCTGTGAGAGGATATTTTATTAAAATAGGGCCTGAAAAATCAAAACTTTTCTGAATTTTCATTTTTGAATTTTAAAAAATTGTTGAGGATTCCTTTCTTAGCTTTATGAGCTTCGAAATTTAAAATGGAACCTTTTCAAAATGCATCGAATTTGATGAAAAAATTAGATTTGTATAAAAAAATTGCAATAAAGAGTAATGTTTATGGATATAGATTTAACTCTTAAATGCATAACTATTCAGATCAGCATCATGTGTTTAAAAGCTCTAATTTTTTTTATGCAGCAATTTTTGCATAATGCCCTTTTTTAATTTTAATTTTACTAAAACTATTTTTTTCATTTCCGAAAGGAACTAGAATCTTTGACAATTTATTTCTTCATCTGTGACAATTTTCATTGTTGGCGCGCTACCTGAGTACGATTTCCTTTAGCGGGTTTACGAATTACGATTGTTTATTTCAAAAGTAATAAAAACATGCGGGAAAATTTGTTTTCGGATGAAAACTAAGTCAGAATATCGGATTATATTTAGTAGATTTTCAGAACTCAAGGAGTGATTGTTCATGATGATATAGAAATACATCAATACGTTTCTTTGAAAAAAAAAATTAAAAAAAAATCTTATATAGGATCTTTATCTAAGATGAACTACATCTATTTTCCAATTGATTTCAAATGGTTTTTATTAAAAATAAAAATTGATGTAATCATGTATAAACATTTTAATACATTGTGACATCTGCTTTTCACCTTATAAAAATGATTATGAATGGCAAAATCGAAATAGTTATTAATTTGTTTCTGGTATTCATTTTACTTTATATAAGAATGTGGAGAACATTGGAGTGAATTTAGAATAATTCTCTTTCGTTCGAACTGCAGCATTTTAATTAATAAATGCAATTATTCTATGTACTGTTATCGATCAAGAATAATAGTTAAAAAGATCTTACATCAAAAATATGTCGAAAGAGATGAGTTCAATCAATTATAACGTTTCGTCGTTTGGTGGATCCAAAATACCAGCTTCAATTTACAGTAACAAAGGTATTAACTCTTACAAATACTTCTAAAGCACCCTTAATGTCGTTCCAAATAGTTTCGGGTACATGCCGATTTATAACTCTCTGATATTATTATCCACCATTTCGTTAAATGTGATTGATTGAACCGAGGTGTGTGTTTAGTTCATTGGAAAAACTCACCCGAAAAAAGCGAATTTATTTCCATGTGCTAGTTCCCATATATACCGGTCAAGCAGAGTTCTGCTTTGTAACAAAGTAATTCTTCAAAATTAGTTGAATAAGTTTAGGGGGGGCTTATACTTTTGTTCATTACAATAATTCACCTTAAAAAAACCCGACTCATTTCCTCGTACAAATCTAAATACACGCTGTGAAGCAGGATTCTACTTTCTGTACCAGCTCTTCTCGAGAATACGAGCTGCTATTAGCGACTTTGTGTAATGAGGAGAGAAGGCAAAGGTTGTTTTTTTAAATCTCTAATAAAGGAAACGGGGCTTTTCAGTACACTTAGACCTGAGGATACCGAGGCTGTTAGAAATCAAAGGGCTTAAGTCTTTGAGTAATCCTCTTGTGTAAGAGTTACCCTATTAGCACAGAGTGCCCAGATATGTTTTCACGATATCTTCACAGCGAGGAGGACATTAAGAATGTCGAACAACACCGGTGATATGCCATACAAAATCTTTTGTTATCGGGAATCCATCATTGGAGATAAAAACACCATCGCATTTGAAATATGCGAAAGTATGCTTATTTACAAATGAGACTCCTAATCATAATTTAGATTATTCTTATCAAGACAGTCATTAAAAGAATGAAACTTAATAAAAGGCATGATAATTTTATAATGAGAGTAGTGAATGTCAGTTTAAACAAATATAAGGATGGAAAAAAAATGAGCAATACATAAATTCACCCCATTCTTCCCATCAGTGACTGGAAAAAGCAAAATGAATTATTCAATTCAAGACACCCTCATAGAAGTTGACTACGACAATCATTGATAATGATAATATCATAATATTTGGAACCACAAGAAAAGTGAGAATCTATTTACACATTGACTACTGATTTACATATTTTAGATTTCACTCACTGTCAAGGCAGACATAAGAAGAGATTAAACCCAACTAACCCCACAAGATAAAAGGAATGAGAATCTTATAATAAGATCGCAGAATTAAAAAAAACTGGAAACACTTTGAAGGGCTGGAAATAAGTGAAACAATATGTGAAATCACTCCATTCTTCTTCTCAACGATTAAAAGGGACCGCGGTGACCTGTGGTAAGGTCTTGGCGCCTGACCTTCAAGGTTTTTTGGTTCGAGACCCAATTCTACTGAAGAACCGTCAAGGGAACCTGTTGCACAATTAATCCACCAGGACCAAAAGTCCTCCCGCTGATGTGGTGTGGAGAGAAGGGTGCCAGCTAAGTTGTTCTTGTTATCTATCCGTGGTTCAAAATTACGAGATCCGTCCCAAAATAGCCCTAGTTTGGCTTTACAACGGGACCTAAATATAACTAAACTAAATTCAAGGATAAAAAAGCAAAAGGAATCATGAAGCCCAAAATAACTTTTAGTAATTGGTATCTACACTCTTTCGCAATGATATCGTCATAAAATTTGGAAACAGAGAAGGAAGAATCCACTTACTTATTCAGTGACTACACACCTCAATATTTCAGATACCCTGGAAGATGTAGAGAGTAGCTCAATAAATTCTCAATAGGGAAAGGCATGATAATTGTTTTAACTCGCCAATAACAGGAGATAATTTCCACTTAAAACTAAACAAATAAAATTTTGAAGTAGAAGCAGAACACATCTACTCACTTTCTCCTTCCTTTCTATGAGTGGAAAAATTGAAATAAATTATTCAGCGCAAGATACCTTTTTCCACATATGGTAGGTGCCATCTGTGATGTATGAATGATAACACCATCGTTCCTGTAGCATCCAGGGAAGCGAGAACCCGCTTCCTTATTTAGAGATTATTCATCCTCATGATTCAGATGCGCATCCATCGAAAACGCATCCGAAAAGATGACTCCCAATAAATTCCAGGAAATAAAAGGGAGATGGGAATCATTTCAACACGACAATAAGATCGGAGGAGCCGAGCTTAAACTAACGTAACAAATTTTTAGAATTGTTTCGAGGAGAACCAACTCAAGACTCACTTCATCCTTCTCCTCAACGATTGGCAAAGAGCGAAATAAATGATTCAGCGCAAGATTAACTGGAGGTAGGAGGAACAACCATTTCAGGCGAGGATCACTTAGTGTGTGATTTGGCGAAATGCGCTTGCCCCAGAACGCTTCTGTAAAGGTAGTTGGCTTGCTTTTAATTTATAAAGTAGCGCAGATTTGGGCTTTTCACTTCTTTAATCGAAAAACAAAGTCGTGATGGCGCATTATAGTGATTAAGACGTGGTGAAAGTGGAGTAAGAATTCGGGTATGTTTTTCACTTTTTTGAGTTGGAAATAGAAAAAGAGAAGTTTGTAATAGTTTAAACTGTCGACATTGAAATTTTGAATTTTGAAGAATATCTATTTCTGAAACCACTCTGAAACAGCAAAACAGGAACTATTTTAGAACTATTTTTGTCTGTTGGTGATGAATATAATGGACAAAATTTGATGTGCTTTCTTTTCTGTTTTTATCGATTCCTATCAACCTTTGGACAAAATCCATTCAAAGAAACTCTGTTTGCTTGTCCAATCACGAATCGAAATGACAGCTTCAAAATTCAGTTACACAAAGAAAGTTTGATACGCAGATTTTATTATTTAAAATGTAGTTTAATATCAAATTTTAAACAAAAACCATCTGTCGATATATACATTCATATAATGGTTGCCGGTGGGCCTGGATGCAGCACATCTCATTCGTAATCAGGACGTCCCGGGTTCGAGTCCTGATTCGAGCATGTTTGTTTTCTACTCTGTTCTATTTGCGAGGGGTGTGAAAGAGGCCCTTATAAAAATGTGTTGTGTGTGAACAAGTATGTAAGTGTCATTTTCATATGAGGTAAAATTAGACTTCTGCCATCGGGTGCTCAGGGGCGTTTACCCTCGGAAACTATTGCACCTCTTTTTCTCTGATTTCTTTCTTGGTTTGAATTAGAGTTTGATCTAAGGAGGATAAGAAACAGTAGCTCATGATAACTTAAAAAAGGGACAATTTAGATTAATCTTTTTCAATCTTTTAATCTTTTTCTCACCGAATCTCACAAAGGAATCATTATCAACTCAACCACTTGAATTAGGGAAATTTATCTCACATTTTGAACATCTAAAATTTAGTAGATTATGAAATTTTTTTAACCAATTCTTCAAAGGATTTATCATTAATTGGTCTTAACTTTCACATGCATATAAATGCGATATTTCAAAAACACAATGAATTAAATGAATAAATTTTAATATATAATCTTTTTATTAAATTTTAATTCTGTATTAAATTTTGAATGCAATTGGTAGCAAAAAGGCTTCAAAAATCCACATTTGACTTTATTTGTTATAATGCGAAGCATAAAATTTTTTTTTGAAGAACTTTGAAAATAAACATATGAGAACCTATGACGTTCAGTTTCTTGTCCAATTTCCAAAATTATATGCACGAAAAGAAAAATAATACCATTATTGGAGAATATGCCAAACTGTTGCAGATAGACCACTCATTCTGGGCTAAGATGAACATGTTTTATGTTCATTAACGTTTTTTACGGCAGCGGGCTCTATGAAATAAGATTTCGATCACTCTTGAAAGTTTGCACTTTATGAGTGAATGCTCCAAAATTAAAAATGGATATTTGCTGCGCCTAATATATCTTGAAAAAGTTTCCACTTAATGCGCACAAGAAACCCTAAATCACTTTTTGGAATTCCATTTCACGATTAAAGTTTCCATAGCCATGACTGATTCTTTAAAAGACTTTAGGCCCAGCACTCCTGTTATAAATTATGCGTTGAATATTTTATTTACAGACGTGGTGAAGAAATTTCGAAGCAAAAGACTCTGTATTCCACTTAAACCGAGACGGGGTTTCATTTATTTATTATTCAAAATTGAAACGATAGACACTCAAATAACCCAAACATAAATTTGAGGAGGAGCGTTAACCTTAATAAGTCCTACAAATTAAAAGACTATGTATTTGCCAACATTGTTCTATTTTTAAGGGATCTATTTATTAAATTATAGACTTGTAGGATAAGTTTTATATAACCATGAACTCAATTAAAAATAATAAACTAACAATATTTGTTATATATCCACCAATACTTATTGGTTATAGGCAAACAATACTTGTTAGTTACAGAAAAACAGTGCTTTTTGATTATAAAAAATATATATTTATAATTTATTATAAGAATATAATATTGATTATAGAAATATAATATTGATTATAGGAATAAAATAAGTAATAGTTATGTAACAATACTTGTTACATAGCCTTTACTTGTTACATTGCCAATAATGTTTGTTACATGACGATATGTTGGTTACATAGCATGAAATAAGAAAATAGTTCTATGTTTTTTCCTCTCCTGCGATTCTATATCTTTAGGTGTATATAATTTAGCCTTTCTTAAGCCTCAGCTTAATGTGTTGAATGAAAAGTAATAATTCTATAGGGTACTTTAATTTCTGCTTCTAATTCATTAGCTAGTCATCAATTTAAACCTGCACAATATTATTTACAACAGATTGTTTTAGACAAAAAATTCATTAATCAAATATTATGTATGTTCAAATATTGAGTAAGGAAGTAATGCAATAATGGATGCAGAAAAAAATAATCCAAATAACTTTTTAGAAAATAGTATCAGTTTATCAGTAGTTTCAAAAAATAAATTCATAAACAGAATCTCAGTGAGTAAATATTAGTTTTAAAGAGACTGTCAAACAACTGTCTTTGCTTAGCAGCGATTTAATAAGTCAACAAGTATACGAGATATATTTTTAACAATCCCAAAGGCATATTTTCAAATAACTATTTCAAGTGACATTTTGGCAACAAACAATATTAATTTTGCTCTGTAACAATTTATACAAGAGTATTCATTTCTTTTTATACTTGCTAAATATTGTATTGCTCTTTTGATTAATCTATAGTTAATGAGAGTTGAGATTCGTACAAAAAAAGTTGGAAAAAAAGGAGCATTCAAACTTTTAACACTCAATTTATTTAAACTTTCATTAACTCAATGGTTACGAGGTGGATCAGACTAACCCAGAGACACGTCGATACTATTATTCTTGTCCTACAACTGAAGCTGAATTAAAGTAGGGCAACTTCTCCATTAAAATTACCTTATGAATCACCACACAATCGTTTGATGATCCAACTGATGATGCTAATGTAGTGGAAGTTAGAAGATTTTTTTTATTTTATTGTTATTTCTTTTTGGGACGTCAAGCCCTTAATAGTGAACTACCATAAGAATATGGAATATTTATTTCTCGCCAATCGATATAGGAGCGTGGAATATTTCAATATGATCAACATTATATATTTATAATATAATGTACAATCGAACATGATATGTTTTTCCTATTCATCAATAGATCCTTGATAATGGGACATACAATATTTTTTGTAAATTTTATATTCAGTAATGGACTTTTAGTAAAACCAGTATCCTTTACAAATTTTAATGATAATATCTTGGCAAAGGATTGATAAATATCTGTTATACTATCTGATTTTGTTATTTGACCTTAGTTTTTCAATCAAAAATACTTCATGCTAACCCTGTATGATCAGAGTGAAAGGTTGCGAAGCTACGCCAATATTTATAGCAGGTACTCAGCTTTTCTCCAAATTGGAATATTATCATCGATAAATTTCTGAATAAAAATCTTTATACTTCAGAACATCTAATGAATATTATTGATTCATTTTAATATTAATATATATAACACATATGTTTTCATTGAATTCCGCAGGGTTCAATGAAAACTCATCGGCTTTGGTTTTCTTTAGCACTAGTCAAAGAATCATATTTTATTATGTTCATGCCATTTTTTAAAGATCAAATATAAAAGGGCGAAAAAATGCAATTCTCACGAGCGCCATTTACATTCATCGTGTTGCAGATAACAACTGAATGTGAAGATATCAAATTATATCCTAAAATCCATTTAAATTAGTTTGGCAACTGATTCTTTTAATATAAATGTCATTTTTAATGCTCAATCATTCTTTGCTTTATTTTTCATATACATTTTATATAGATTTCTTATTGTATCTACTATTGAATGTTATACTCCTTCTGCGATTGTTTTCTGGTATTATTTTTGAGTTCTAGAATGAAGTATCGAAATTCCCATTGAATCTCATATAGAAATGGTTATCTCATTTTTGTCGGTTTCAAATCTATGCCCCCCCACAAGATTATCGATGAAAACCGAAACAACTTGATCTCTTATTTATAATGAAGATAAATGTAGAGATTTATATGTTATCGTCCTATGGGCCAGAAGGCTTAACTTGGACCTACCAAATTTGTCCAAAAATATAGTCTGGTGAATAGAAATGTGTTCTGCCAATTTTATTTTAAATTAATTGAAATTGAAGAATAATTTAAAGAATTTTCTTCGTCACCTCAGAAAATATTACAAAAAATTTTATTACATCATTGTGAAATCTATAAAATTATCTTTTCAACTACATTATTCATATTTTTTCGTAATTCGGTATCAATTTTTTAAAATTGTTTTTACTTTTTTTATAATATATTTGATTTTTGAAATAAAACTACAATCATTGCATTGTACTGCGCTTTAAAACTTGTGCTTGAATAAATAATCATTTCTAAACCAAAGAGAATCGTTTATTTTAGACTTCAATATATATATATATATATATATATATATATATATATATATATATATACTACATAATCAATTTGAACCCTAAAATTTTTAAATTTTTCGATTGCATAACATTTTAAATAATGTGCTTAAAATAATTGAAAATATTTAGTCATATTAAAATGAATAAAGCTTAAAATCAATATAAATATTATGAATTAAAAAAACTATTTAGAAACATCACGTCATTGTTACCTCTAATATTTTATCTTCGATTTTATTCCATTATTAGTGACAAAAATATGAACATTCAATTTATTTTACGTGTTCAGTATCAGGTAAACTTTTAATAAAAGGTTTGAAATGTTATCACAAATAAGGTTTTCTTCGGAATCTAGCTATGGGGAAAATAAAGATTATCCCAAAATCAACACAAAATTTGCATCTGACGCCATTTGTGCTGTAAAGTGTTGACAACCCCATGAAAAAACATTTGACAGCTGTTGTTTAAGATTAGTAAAAATGGATCGTTACACGATAGAATAAGTGTTTTCTTTGCTGAACTATATTTTTAAAATAATGAAAATATGACCCTCCACAAATCCTTAATTGCGCAATTCAACAGTATTGTATTTTTCATGGAACTATTTGAAGTCGACAGTCTGTTCCAACAAGCCTACAAACACGAGAGCATTGAAGGAAGTAATTAATGCTGCATCAACGAAATTCAGCCATATTTGTGCAAAACGGTTATGAAAAATTTCGACAAAAGAGTGCGCATGTGCTAGCAAAGTCGTGGAGGCCATTTGTCCCATGTATTATATTATATTTGTCCCATTGTCCCTGCATAACCCTATCCAGTATATTTAAAGATTTAATAAAAATATAATAATTTAAAGGAAAAATGTGTTTTTTGTTTAATTCAAGTCTTGCGTTAATAACGCTTCATTTCTACTAACCATAAACAATCAGATATCAAATGAGTTTTTAATAAGATTACCAATATTTCATTGCATGATTTGGGGCAAATTCAAATCTTGCATTGACTTTGGGACTTCTTTTATTTTTTTAAATGTGCCTAATTTCAAACACCGGTGCTCTTTTCTGTGATATAAATGAAGGCGAAAATACATGAACAAAAAACTAGAAAAATGCATAAAACATTGAACTAAATAATTCAAGAGTTCTGTGATGATTATGAGTTATATATATATCAAATATATTATTAGTTATATGCGTAGTAAAATATAAAACATAAAATGTTTTTGGTGGGAAACTATATCAATATAGTTGCATAAATTCATTCAAGTTTTTTTGAGGCCTTTTATTCTGATAAAACAAATATTCGACCCGTTTTATTATAATTTTTTAATAAGTAGCAATGGATTTTGGGTTCACCCTGTGTATGAGGACTTCTGAAGCTACGATTGGAAAAGGTGGCAAAGAAGGTTACGTTAGCTGAAAAGAACATCAATCGTAAAGTAAAATAAATCTCCCCCTTTTATCATTGGCATTCGCAATACGGAAGCTAAAAACAAGTGAATAAAATGTTTGAGGTTCAACATTACCATCAAATCTCCCCTTTTCATTACAGAGAGAAAAAAACTTAACGTAAAATTCAAATGAAGATTAGTTACCCAACGTAACTTTCCTCATCACCAAACTCAAATGTTCAATCGTCCTTTTTTAACTCTGCTGCTCCAATGGGCAAACATATCCATATAAGTAAGAAATGAAATGTAATCATGTTCCTCGAATAAAACTAGTTCCCTCCTTCCGAAACAACTGCACTTTGAGGCTTACAAATAATAAAATAAATAAATTGGGTACCTGAGCACACACACACACACACTCATCCAATAGTTTTCATTTATTACCAATTGGCGGGAGATGGACTTCAATCCTTTTTGGGTTAGCCAAAACATTGCCCAAAATCTCCGGTTTTAGTATTTGCATGTATGTGTTAGTTGAAGGAAAACTGCGCATTGCATTAGTTTCTCGCCAGCTTTCGGCATGTATAAATAAAAGTTCCGTCAATAAAGGACCCCTAAAGAGAGAGGAGGAAAAATGGTGGGTTTCTCTTTTCTTTCTTTTTCTTTCTTGGAGAAAGAAGTTCATCGTCTGTGGAAGGTATCTCTGCGACCTGTTCTTTTTTTCTTCCCCTCGCGCCCTTATTATGCGGCATTTTTTGTGTGCATTCTAGAAATGGAGAGAGATTTTTCTGGGTTTCTTTTTTTCACTTCGTGTTTCTCTTCATCATATTTATCTATTGCAAGAAAGTGGAAGAAGGTGAGGCTGCTGAGGAAATAAAAAAGAAGAAAGAAACGAGCATTTTTTAGGTTCGGGGGATGTTGCATAAAATAACTAAAATCGAATTGGAAGTTAGAACACGCATTTTTTGTTCTTGATTATTAGTTTATATATTTGTAATTTACGGAAAGTTTTGGCACTGGAAAAGTCGGAGAAGTTTCTAGAGTTACTAACACATCTGGAAAGCGATACAGAGGTTTATATTTTATTTTCTGGAAAGAAGCATTTTTCGAAGTTAATGCTTTTATTTTTAAAAAATGCAGTCAAGAATTTAGTGTTTTCAATAATGTTACTAAACTTTAAACACACAAATTGCATCAAATTTTAATTTCTGAACCAATCGATGAGAAAGTCGTAAACAAGTCTAGGCACTGGCCATTTCTTTGAAAAAAATTTAATTTTTCTCTTTTAAATTATACTACAAATATTTTATAGTTTGTTCGGCAAAACCTATTAGTGTTAGTATCAAGTAATTCAGAAATAAAATTTTTATTACAGAAAAATTAGTTTCTACTATTTTAAATTTATGGAACGTATCGGTATGAAAATTTTTGTAACCTTCAATGCCTTATACAATTTTATTGTGCTTTCTGGAGCAATTGTGGAATTTTCCCCCACTGTTTTTCTCAGTTTTCAGCGCTCCTCTAAGGCATTACATAAAATATTTAAAATCGTTTTGAAATTTAGAGAGCACACATTTTTTGGGTTATTAGTTTATATACTTGTAATTTGTAAAAAGTCTTAACGCTACAAAAACTGGCAAAGTTTCTGGCGAATCTGAAAAAATAAATGTCGTATCTTTTTTTGTAAAAAAAATACTTTTCTATGTTTAATATCTTTATTAAAAAATATAATAATTTCAGCATTGCTGTTGAACTTTAAATTTAACGATAACATTAAATATTAACCTCTTCGAAAATCGATGTGCGCCACTTGAAAATAGCACCAGATTTTTTTTTCGAAAAAAGTTTCTTTTTTGCCAAATACTTTAAAGCAAAAACTTCCATTCCCTAATAAGGCAGAATGATATGTGTGCGTGTGTTGGGGCTTCAATAGAACTATCTAGAATTCTAGAGTCACCACATTTTGAACAGATTTACTCTGGGAGGTACAAATTTGCAACTCTGAAAGATTTTTAAAATTTAATAAAAATTTATTTAAATAAACTAAGAAGAGAATTTTGAAGTCTTTTTCATTATAACTACCACACATATTAAAGAAAAATCAATCTAACAGCATTTTAAAATAATAATTATTATTTTTAACACTAATTCTTGTGTGACAATTTTTAAAACGTTCACGAGCACAGTAAATAAAAATTGACGTAAGGACATAAGAAATAACAGGGCTTTAAATTTTACAAAACTTAGCTGCTTAAAAATATTCGATGTGATAGTGTGTTAAAAACTCGTAGACATCAAGCATTATATCAAAAATAAAATTTAAACTCAACCACTGACAAACAAACTAGCCGACAGAATAGCTAAAGATATAGTATAATTTCTAATTTAAGATAATGTTAATTTTTAGTTATCATAAAATCTTGTAAACAATAGTTTTATTAATAAAAGAATTTATTGCCTTAAATTGCAATTTAGAAATAAATATTTCTTCGGTTCATAATATTTTGTGAAAACCGGCAGCTTTAATTTCTTCTTTTCAGTTTTCTTAAATATAAACCCCCAAAATAGTGCAATTTTGCACTGTAAAAAAGGCGTGCAAATGAAAATATCATTTAAAACGAAAATGACTTTCCAAAAAACATTCTGGATTTCGATTAGAAGTAACGGAATCTTAAAGAACAACCGCTTAAATCAAAGTAGAATTCATTCACTGATATTTTTGAGTGCTATTGCAATGATGCATGGATGAGAATCTGAAAAGACTAATCGTAAACAACTGTAGGATGCGATCAAGAATGTTCTATTTTGTCCGTAAAATGATCTTGCAATAGGAGGCAGATGCACCGGCGCTCCTCTATCGCAGTGATCGATATTTCTCTTAATGATCTTTTACAAAGTAGCAAGTTCTTGACAATAGCAAGAAATACAGAATTATGAAGAGTAAATTAGTCTTGAGAATTAAGAAATGGACCTTATCTGCTTATTTTTATTGCCAAAATTAATGGTAAAATATTCTTAAAGAATTCTTTTGATAATGTTTAATTAAACCGTTGGGGAAATTGTACGGATTCTCCTTCAATAAGGTATCCTAATAGCATACTTCTGATATATTGCAATGCTAAAATCTTCACTTAACTTTTAGAGTATTTTAATCCAATAGTTTTCTACAAAAGATAGTGCAGTCACTTTTCCCCGACTTTGCATTCTAACAATAGAAGCATACTGCGCGATTAATGCCCTGCAAAAACCTCAAGAACTGTTAATGCTATTCAGTTCAATGATTTTTTTCTACTATTATCTGTGATGATGACGTGGTTTCCCTTTGAGAATTTTTCGACAACTCTCGAAGTAATTTAAACGCATAATTTTGTTACACAACACACTTTAAATGTGGCATCATAACAAACAGATTTTCATATGATATAATCACTAGCCAATCTTATTAAATCTTTAAACAATATAACCTTACAATAAACATAGATAAATTTTACACAATACAGTATTTCAGGATTACTATTAGAACATTTTCTTTCGAAAGGCAATTCTAACAAACTTTTTAGCCATGTATTTTCTCTTAACAGAACAGCACAATTTTACATCAGTGTAGTTATATACCAACATTTTTTCCAAGCATTAAATTTTATTTCAAAAACCTTCTACAAAAAGCTCCCTTTGCAGGGACAACACTTTTAATAACTCTTTTTTTACAAAGAGCATTATCGTTCTATGATGCATTTCGTTATCACATTGCGACAAACTTTGCCTCAATGGTGACCCTCTACCAACAGTTTTTCCAAGCATTAAATTGCTATTTTCCTATCAATAACACTATACAAAACACCATATCTACAAAACTATACAAAATTTCAGTAGAGAACTCTAACACTTTTTCCTTGTATTAAAGTGCATTTTTCCTATGTTTGCTATTTAAACAATACTCTAAGAAAATTTCCATCTGTAGAGAATTCTAAGGATTTTTTTTCATGTACTATACTGCTTTTTGCTCTATAGAGTACTTCATCATCACACTATGATAACTTTTCCCAATGGCATTATCTATCAACAGTTTTTTCCACGTTTTAAATTTCACTTTCCTCTTTATTTTAACAACGCTCTACGAAAACCTTTCTTCAATGAACCTTCTACCTACAATTTTTACTTATATTAAATTTTAAAAATCATGAATGTAATTTTATTCATTAAAAAAATCCACTATTATAATTTTCTATTCAACATACTAGGTTATCTTTTCTTAAAAGGTCCTCTCAAAATACACGCGAAGATTTTCTTGTTTTATCACATTCTAAAAGCCCAATTTGCACATAATTCAGAACAGAAGTATGGAGATTTCTTAAAGAAATTTTACTTAATAAAGCAATTTAATGGCATGACTTTTCTATTCAAAAATTAAGGCAAATTTCTCTAAATACCGCATTCTCACAACAAGGATTTTGTATAGCATAATGAGAGAGTGGGTAGATGTTCAAAGGTATTTAACCACGAGATTATTCCAAAAAGTTGACTTGAGATAATTTTCTTTCATTAGAGTATTCTAAAAACAAGTTTTTCCAATCATATGGTGAAAAAAATTGAATAAATCTCCCAAAGTAATTTAATTAAATAAAGCAGTTTAACCAAACGATTTTTCTACAAAATATAGTGGAACAGATTTTCCTTCTTAGAGCCTTTTGACAAGATTGGTCCTTGAAGAAAAAGATCAAGAAATGTTAATTGGCACCATAAATTCATTCAATAAATCCTGCAGTTTTGCCCCCCCCCCAAATGTAACAACTTAAGCTGGAGCATCTAAATTATCCACCAATATTAAAGTTTTATATTATATTTACCGTTATTTAAATTTCCTTCTATAATTTTGAAATTTTATGTTACTGCTATGATGTTTTTCAAAAAGTTTCAAAATATTGCCTCACGTACTTTTATAATCTTGTTGTCTTTTAATCACACGTTTGAAAGAAATGGTCTGGTGTTTTTGATGTAAAGATAGAAGACTCGCTTGCTCTTCATTGTTTTGATTTCTATTTTTCTGAAGTTAGCAACAGGAATTCGAGTTTCATCTCTAGCTCTTAAACGTCTTAAAATTTCCTCTGGATTCTATTGAAAAAGGTTTAAAATGTTTCAGCAGCATTTCTTTAGATCAGAGAGAATTTATGTGAAGAATTTGGTCAATTTAAAATCTTCGCAATACCAATAGTACTTGAGGTAACCATAGTTTTAGAAATTTCATGCATTCTCTAACTTCTGTCATATCTACCAATAATAAAAAAGAATATGTTCGCGCTTTGACATTTGTACATTTTGACATGGAGCTCGAAATGTGGAGCGTCATTACTTTCGAATATGGAAATGCGCAACTTGGAATAATGTTGCAAATTTTAATTAAATATTAATAGAGATTTTGATGTTTTTTCAGCGATAAGTTTTAAAAATCTGGTTGCACAAAAACATTTTTTATATAGTTTTAAAATTTAAAAAAATATCAATGATTTCAAATAAGTTTTAAAGTATTTGTACGTACTTTAAAAATTTAAAAAAAATTTATACTTAAAAATGTTTTTCAAAAACTATTTTCATTATTGTAAATGAATTCCAAATAATTTTCATTGTTGCTTCTAATATTTTATCATGTTTTTTTTTTTTTCATTATTGTTAATAAGGATACTTTTTTTATATTTTCATGAATAAATGTTTAAAAACTGCTGCATTTTTTGCTAACGTTTAATTTCGAAAGAAAGAAAGGATAATTATTTTTTATTTGTGTTTTCTCATCAAGTTTTGAGCTTTGCTGTCTTATAGAGGTTATTTTACATTTGAATTCTTTTATTGGATTAGAGTAAATATTATTGAATTATTCTGTGATAGATAATGTAAATCATGAAATGAATTCTATATTACATTCAAAATTTAGCGATTGGATAATAGATCTTTTTCTTTATTTTTTATGAGTACGTCAGTCGAAGCTTAATCGCTTCCAGTTCAAAATAAAACTTCTAATTTTAGATGAAATGATAGAAGATCAAGGAGCATTCAGTTGAATCTATTTATGCCTTACTGTACTTATGAATTTATTTCTCACTTACTGTACTTATCTATTTATGCCTTACTTACTTCAATATTAACTGTAACTCTATTGAATCCCATATAATATATGAATTTATTTTTTACTTTCTCATATACGTAGTATAGAGAAAATACCGTAATCTTCAAAAGATTCAAACTCGAGATTTTGTCGAAACTGCATGCTTCATGTCTCCATTTCATATATATATATATATATATAAATTCTTTCCCTCTGTTATCTGTGGTAAAGATCATTCAAACACTCTTTGAACTGGATGGATGAAATTTAGTGTACGGTCTTTACAATGAATGGGTAGATATGTATTAAATTTTGAGCAAAATCTATTCAGATCAAGTCTGTCTGTCCGACTATTTGAATATAAGTGAACACTATAATTACAAAACGAAGAGATCTAACGGATGAAATTGAGTTTATAGATTTAATATCTATAATGTAGATAACAGCTTGTATTAAATTTTGAGTCAAACCCAACAAGAACTGGAACATTTATCGGTCTGCGTTTTCAGAAATTTATAAACGAGATCATTAAAAACACAATATTTAAGAATCTTGTAGACGCGATAACAAGAAGCACAATATTTAAGAAACTTGTAAACGCAAAAACTAAAAACGCGATGAGTTAAATATATGCATTTTGGAATACAAGTGTATTTTGTATTCCCAATTTTGCGGTTACAAATGCACTTCTATGCCCCATTTTTGCTTTCAATCGATTGGGAAAAATGACTTCTGTAACAGAGATTCGATTTTCAGATACTATTAATAACATACAGAGGATTAATGACAAAGTACTAGCCAAGGATGACACGATAGATGCGATGTATTTGCTAAATTCACGTCAAAAATTTATATTTCGTAGCTATTGAACACCAATTCTAATAGAAGACGTTTCTTGGGATAACAACTTCCTTAATTTAAAAAAAAAATAAAACCTCTTTTTAAATTAAAGGTTCTACTTTCACTGATAATTCTTAAAGCCGCATTCATAAATCAAATTACCTACATGTACGCATAAAACATGTTATTTTACAGAAAATTGGCCGGATTTTTGGCACAGAGGTAGCGCGTCTTCCTCGGGTTCAGGGAGTCCCGTTTCTGGCCTGGTTGCTCTTCTGTGTTCTATTTGTGAGACGTGTGAATAGGCCTCCCTGTAAAAAGATGCTGTGCAAGCGAATGTGATGAATGTGTAGCTAAAGTCATCCTCTTGGACCTAGGTGGCACTACGTGAAACAAGTGACGCATATCTTCGTCTTAAGATTCGTCTGAGACGCATATCTCGGCTCGGCAAGTGCCCTAAGTAACAACAACAACAACAACGGAAAATTGTGTTTAAACAAGATTTATAAATAGTGCAGAGTGGCCAGAATTCACATTATATTGATTATTTTTAAATAATGGAAAAACTGGGGAAAATCATAGAATTGGGGAAACATTTATCGGTTACGAGATGCTTACAAATTTCCTAAAACATTGTTATACAGTTTCGTGTCTTAACAAAATAATGCTGCCAAGCTGCTATGATATAATAGGTATCCCGTCACCGAATTGTTATAATGATGTCCCATTTTGCATCACATTATATGGAAACCATGAAATGCACTCTCTTACCAGATGTATCCAAATCTCTTTTATCACGCTGCTAATGTGTTTTATATTATAACGAAAGGATACAAATACTGAGAAATTCCATGAATCGGCTATTGGATCAATATCTTATCACGGTGCTGTAGATTTCTAGTCAAGGTCTTCATTATGAGCTTTTAAAATAATTTCGTTATGTTTGAACTTTATAATATGAAAACTGTACCATTAAATTTCTGTGACGAATTTGAACTTGCATTTGTCTGCATTATATTAGTAAGCTTGTTTTTCTTGATATTTATAAATGAATTTTGTGAACGAACTATCCATGGTCAATATCTAACCAGATTGCCTGCTTTTATATCTAGGTTGAATTTTCAAATTATTTTATGCATGAAAATTTTCGTATTATGATTTATAAATACCATTTCAAACTAGAATACCCATGTACAAG
The DNA here is from genome assembly GCA_026289955.1 of Argiope argentata. Taxonomy (NCBI): domain Eukaryota; kingdom Metazoa; phylum Arthropoda; class Arachnida; order Araneae; family Araneidae; genus Argiope; species Argiope argentata. The sequence continues at coordinate 666,700 of JAOUZG010051511.1, forward strand.
TCATATTATCAAATTTTTATACGTATTGTAATTCTAATATTGGAATTATAAATGCTTTTTCTAACCAGAATGTCTTGTTTTATATGCAAGTCATATTATCAAACAGTTTTATGTATTTCAATTTTTGCATCGTGATTTGTAAATACCGCTCCTAGCTAAAATGTCTTGTATATCCAGTCATATTAACAATTGTTAGACTGTCTCTAGATGAATACCGCTTTTAACCGGAATTCCTATGTTGCATATGCATGTCATATAATCAAATTGTTATATGTATAGCAGCTTTCCCATCATTATTTATAAACATCATTTCTAACCCAAATGTCATCTTGGTTAGAAACGATTTTTCTAATTTATTTAAGTCTATTATCAAATCGCTTTGTGTATCGCGATTTTCACATAATGACTTAAAATCGCTTCTAACCAGAATGTTATATATATAATATAGATCATATTATCAATTGTCATATGTGTAGCCACATAAATAGCATTTGTAACCAGAAAGTCTTTCTATATATATTCAAGTCATAATATCTGATTGTCTTATATTTTGAAATTTTCGCATTTTGATTTATAAAAACCGTTTCTAATCAAAATGTATATACAGATCATATTATCAATTGTTATGTGTCATCACATAATTAATACTTCTAATTATATTTCCCAAGTTGCATAGACAAATCATATTATAAAATTGTTACATGTACGGCAATTTTTACATCATGATTCATAAATACCGTTCCTAGCCATCATGTCTTTCATGTACAGTCCATGTTATCAAATTGTTATATATGTCGCACTTACTCATTGTGATTTATAAAAAATATATATTAATACAAATTCATAAAAAGCAATAACATATTGATTTATTCTGAGACGACGAATTTCGTGAATCAGAATTCGTTGTCTGTCTTCCATTCACGTTTTTCTTCTAAATAGGGATTCTAAATCTAACATCTCAATTATTAAAACTCGATCTTCTGATATCGAAAGGGGAAGGGGGGGGAAGGGTGGTCGACTTCTCACTCAATGGAATGACGGAGCGATCACCCCTCTGGCCCAAAATTTTTTCTCCTTGACCGTGCAGGAGTTAATAAAGTGGATTCGCTGAAAAGGTACGTGCTGGCTCCACAAACATGCATTTGCGAAAGAAAGCCAAAAAAGGAGGAAAAAAAGGAGTACTAATTCCCATTGCAATCCGGCAAGGCTCCTCCGTGCGTCCTGGGCCCCTCCCATAGAAGACCAAAGAGAGGCTCCACTGGTATCGATCTCGGGCACATTTTAGACGGCCAGACCCGCTCTTGGAACGAATCCAACCGAAGTCCTCACTGGTTACCAAGGTAGGTAGCGGTAAAAACAGACCGAGATATGCTTTTTTGTGACCATGGGGTGAAATAGTATCACACACCATGCAAAACGGGGCAGTAAAAAATAATTTCAAAATATTTTTTTGTTCCATTGTTTTATATTCTTCAATGGCTTTCGCACTCGCACGATTGTGCCCTTCTGTTATGGCCAAATGCTGATTAAAGTTGAATCGATATCGCTAAATGGGAATGTTGAAGTGATTTCCTCCTTTATATTTTTGTTTTTAAAATATTAATGGACAGTATTCCCATCTATAAGTGAAAGAAAAATATTGAGGGAAGGAAATGGGTTTTTTTCCCAGGATGGAAGTGGGTTTGGAGATGAGAAAACTGCGAGTTCCACTCTCGAATTTCATTGATCCATATATGTCACATTTCAGTTTCTTCAAGAAGTTTCACATATTTTGCCATTCAATAATTTCTCATTTGCACTTTGACCATTTTGTTATATCCAATATTCTAATCAAAATTAAAATATTATCATAAAAAAATTTAACAAGTTTTTCCATCTTGGTTTCCACACAAAAAATGTAGTTTCTTAAGGAAATGTCAGATATTTTAGTTTTGTCAAAATTTTCATATGTTTCGTTCCCCATTTTTCTATAGCCAAAATTCTGATCAAAAGTAAACCGATATTATTAGGAAAAATTAAAACTTTTTTTTCAATCTTTGGTTTTTTTCTCCCCAAAAATAGTTATTTTCTTAAATAACAGTGAGGAAATTAACGAAAAAAAATATTTTCCCTTGAAAGATAACATTTAAAATAACTAAAAGACGAAAACGAATAACTGAATTATTTTGACATAAATGTAAGATATTTTTTTTCTTTAACCCCTTCACATACAATGACGTGTCTGACACGCGCATCGAATTACTGAATTTTTAGTTTCAAGTCTGCAACTAAGCCTCAGAATTAAATATTTAAATACGCAAAATTAATTCGAAGCGCTTTAATATCCCAAATGCTCCATATATTATTTTTTAAAAATCAAATGGACAATAAATGACCAAAATAGGATGTTTCATCTATTTAGAAAATTAAATAAAATCATATGTCAAGGGGTAAGATTGCACAGTTTGTGGGTAAGATTGCAAAATATTGCACAGTTTGCCTTTTATTAAATTTTCATATGTTCTTTTGCCATTTTTTTAAAGCCACAAAAAGTCTAATGAAAATTAAACGCATATTATTAGAATTTTTTTTAATCTTTTGTTATCTCCCTTTCCCCCAAAAAATAATTTCTTTAGGAAATATCTTATATTTTTGCATTCCTTAAAGTTTCCATATGTTCGTTTGCCCCTTTTCTACAGCCTTACTTCAATCAAAATTAAACTAATAGTATTAGAAAATTTAAAGCATTTTTCTCTAAACTTTTGATTTTTCTCCTTTCCCCCTAAAACAATGATTTCTGTAAACAACTGTAAAGAAACTGAATTAGATAAAATAATATTTCCCTTTTGAACAAAATGCTTTAAAATAATACAAAGACGAATGCCAATAACTAAATTATTTTCATATAAATTTAAAATATTTGTTGTAAGATAAAATGTGATATTAAAGTTAACATCAAATTTTTTCCCTTTCAAAAGATGTATGCTTCCATTTGATAGTGTGCTGTGCAGCAAATGTCTAATGTCAATTAAAATCGTATTGATATCATTAACAGATCAACTTTCGAACAAGTTATTTCTAATTTCGTTTTTTTATAATAATGATGGTTGTTTCCATCAATAACAGAAAAAGTTAAGAAATGAGAGAAAAAATTCTTTTCTGGAAGGTAGCGTTTACAATAACTATAGGAAAAATACCGGTAATCAAATTATTCTGACACAAACTTAAAGCATTTTGTTTTTTTAAACAAATATTAAATCTTTAGATTTTCTATAAGTTTTTACAGGTTCGGTTACCATTTTGTTATAGCTAAAATATTAATCAAAATTAAACCGATATTATTAAGTAAGATAAATTGAAATAAATTTTAGTTTTCTAATTTTAAATATGTTTTTCCCATAAATAACTGTAAGGAAATTGAAGATAGAAGAAAATTCCTATTCCCATTTGAAAGCCAGCCCATAAAACAACTAAAAAAATCAACAATAGAATTTTTTTGACATTAAATATCTGAGTTTTTTAAAAACTAATTATCGCATCTTTTGCCTTTCAGTGGGTTTTCGTTTGATAAAATGTGCTATTCTGCTAATACTTAATGCTGATTGAAATCAAATTGATATTAACAAACCAAGTTTCGTACCAATTATTTCTAATTTCTGGGATTTTTAAAGAATAATGATGATGGTTTTTCTACTCAGCTTTAAAAAAGTTTGAGCAAGAAAGAAAAATTTCTTTTTAAAATGCTGCATTTACAATAACTCAAGGGAGAATATTAACAATTGAATTATTCTGGGTAAAACTTGAAATATTTGGTTTCTTTAAAGAAGAATCGCATTTTTTTACCGTTTGGTAAATTTTCATATTCTTGTTCGCTACTTTGTCATAACTAATCGACATTAAGCCGATATCTTTAATTACGAAATTTTAAGGCGATTTTTTTCAACTCTTATGATCTCCCTCCTTAAATTAATATTATTTCCATAAATAACTTAAAGAAAATTGTGAAGAAAAAAATATTTCTCAAACAAATATAGCACTTAAAAAACTTAAAGACGATTGCAGTAATCGAATTATTTAGACACAAATTAAAAATACTGTCTTACATCGTAATCTTTAATCTTAAAATATTATGATAAATATCAAATGTTTTGCCTTTCAAATCAAATTTATATCATCAACAGAGCAAGTTTCAAACACGTTTTTTCTAATCTCTGGGGTTCTGTTTCAACCATATCCTCATAACTTAAAAGAAATCAAAGAGAGAAAGAAACGTTTGTTTTAAGACATCGCAGAGCCTGATGGATTTAAAGGATGAATATTTGCAATCAAATTTGACGCAATTTAAAAATATTTATTTCTTTATGTAATTTCACGTTGCAGTAGCTTTTTACTTCTTAAACGTGTTATTCTATTACATTCAAATGATTATCGATACCAACAATATATAAGATATCAATAATATGTTCTAAAATACTTTTACTTATAAAAAACATAGTAGTTTTTTTTTCATCAATTAGAAAGAGAGTTCATTAATATTCTTTGGATGACAACACTTAAGCAAGTAACTAAATTATGGATTCAGTTTGCTAATTTTAATCAACTTAAAATTTAAATTATAAGTCCTTTAAAGAAATTCAAAATACTTGACTTTTTGAAATATGTTTTCTGTTATAATCAAATAACATTCATAATAAAATCTGTAATATTACTCAAAATTTATAAATGATCTTTTTTCTGTTTATTTATTTAAAGTCAAAGAGATCATCCAAATTATTTTTCTAATATTTTAATCATATTTTAAAACGATGCATTTCATTACTTAAAAAAAACTATGATAGATTTCATTATCGCCATTAATACTTCGTCTTGTCTTTTTTTCTTCATTGATGATGATCAAGATATTAATTTACAGTTTTCCCCTCATTGAATAGATTTTAGTGAGGCATAAGTTTAATGAATTTTTAAAATTCTATTGTTTAATTTAACCAAATTTTAAAGTTTAATTTAATCAAATAATGGTGAAATGTTTTTTTAAAGTGTACACAGTTCTAAACACCGTTTCTTGTATCTTCGATATAATTGATTGTACAATAATACCGACCAAAAATAATGAGAAGAATGCAAAACATGATGACCAACATGTGTAAGTTCTTTCTAATAGTCTGACAACTCAACATTAACAACTATCTCAACATTTAATATAAAGATATTTTTCTGGAGATTTCAATGAAATGAAGCTTCACAAATTATTTAACTGAAATTTTCAGCAACCATTTTACCCTGTGAAACAACTGGTCTCCAAAGGCGACTCGTGTAAAATAAAAATGGTCATTTTCATCTATCATAAAGTGGAAATTAGAGAGACACGAGCCCAGGGCGGTGGCAGGGTTTAGAGCTGCGAAAACCCTGCTTTCGAATTCCGCTGACCTAAATCTGCGATATTTAGTTTCTTTAAGTTGTTTTGTGCGCTCCATTTTTACGCTCAACCGAACTAATGGAAAAGATTGCAGAAGGGTTGTTGGAACCCATCCCAGTGGCACAGGCATAATTAAACTATTAGTGCGCCCTGACCGATGCTTGCAACTCAAAGCAAACAGGGTGCAATAATAATATAGGGAAAAACCATCCATTTTGTCCCAATCTATAAGTTGTGCAGAATCACCTGGAAATCTGTTAAATAAAGTTTAGTTTATTTGCAATAGATTTAATTACAAAATCGAAGCACCCCTCTTCAAAAGAATAGTCTAAAATTGTTGGAAAGAATCCCAGTGGGGCAAACATAACAAACCACTTTTTTAATAATAGCAGTTAAAAATTCTAAACAAAGAGTGTAATTGTTTATCATCATTTTGTTACTTTAGTTTCATGTTTATTTTATTTTTCATGTTTATTTTATTTATCACATTAATTTATTATAAAGTATTAAACTGTTATTATTGATTAAGATATTATTGTTTTAATAAATATGTGTATCATACTCTTGCATTTGTATCAAACTCTTGTAACTTGTATGTTAATGAATGAGTGTTTTGGAGCTTAGCGGGACATATCGTTAGATTAAAAGTTAATTTGACCCAAATATAGTTTGAAGGGTGTGAATAAGTACATAGGAATGAATATTCAGAAATTTTATTTAAAATTTCAATTAATTAGAAAATAAAGCAACATTTCGTTTTTTTTCACTGTAACTCCAAAAATTATTGGAATGAAACATGCAACTTCATATTATAATTTAAGATCTATGTAGGTATAATATGCCTTAAATTTTAAGGAAATTATATTTCCAATCATACCTTACTTTTTTATCTTTATTGAAAATTATTATGTGATTTTTTTTAAAAAAAAATTACACAACAATCATTAGGAAAAATACAAACAAATGACAAAATACGAATGCATATAACATAACAAGAAGCGATAAAAACTTAAATGAAAGATATGCGCCTAATAGTTTGTTTCTATATTCACTTTAAATTCTTAAAAATATTTTAAGTGCATTTTACAATGATGCATTTTAATGTTAAAATAAAATTCCCGTGGCTTTAATTGTTGCTATTCTGCATTTATTTGCTATTGTAGATAAAGAAATTCTAAAAAAATATAGTTTAATTTACTACGCTGATTAAATTTCTAATTGAAATAAACTTTTCTTAAATATTTTAAACTTCGTTTTTCATGCAAGTAAGTTAATGAGTAATCAATAATGAAATTTTTTAAAGTGCATACGTATTTTTAATTATTGATTTTTTATGTAATAAAATTGAATCTATAAAAAATAAATTATCATTCTTATGGCTTAAAAATTCCTTATTTACACACCTTGAATTTCTGTTAAATTATATTACTTTTCATTGGTTAATACACTGAAAATTATCGAAAATCATGACACAAATAATTCGGAATGGTTTACTCGAGCAGTTTTAGCATCTTCCGAATATATTTCCTTTTATACAACTTCTCATAAAATTGGGTAAGGTCGCGAATGCCATATGACCCTCATTAGCAATAATTAGAAAATATAGATGTTTGGCTTGAATCTAATATTTCTATCAATGCATCACGAGAGTATGAATTTTCAACCCCTTTTTGCAGACCAACTGACGCCAAAACTACAGTTGTAGTTAAAAGGTAGTTTATCAAATTGCAGCGATTTCAGTTCTTGCATTTAAGATTTATTGAGTTATCATGTATGCGAAAGTAAGACTAAACAGATGGTAACTATTTGATGATTTTGTTTCAAAATTTGATTACATTTAATTGCTAATTTTAATTTTAGATTTTAGATAAATTTTAGATATTTAATTTTTATACCAAATTTTATCTATCTATTTGTTTTCATTTGCATTAACGAGTTCATTTGGGCTATAACAGTCAAACAGATAGATATCCCATGAAAGAATTTAATTCAAAATTTGACCATTTTTGTATGCGCAATTTCAAATATTTACCTCAAAAAGTTTTTAGGTTATGTTCACAGACAGACATAATGTCAGAAATGCATTTGAAATCTAGTATTCAAATGCTTTGACTATATTAATATTTCTCTACTCTTCATATACGGGACAATAAAAGCAATTTTTATAAAATTTCAATTTTGAAAATATTTGTTTTGTCTTCTTTTATTCTTATTAAATTCGTTATATTTTTATGCAACAAAATGGTTATTATATTAATTCAAATTCGTTTAAATTTTCGTTAAATTTTAATTTCGTTTAAATTTTAATTATACAAATTTGTATTGGAGAGTTGCACCTTTAAAGAGAACGATGAAAATCTTTTAAAATAGCACGAGTAATAAAGCTAAAAAATGTTTATTAAAAACTTAAACTGATGAATCCAATAATTAATAAAAATATTTAATCTAAACTTTGACAAATGCAGCTAATAGGATATATGCTTTGATGGTCAGTTACTAGAAATCCACCCGTCACAAATTTCAAGCTTTATAAAATCACCTCTTAGTCACAGGACGAATTTTATTTTATTTAATTGGCAAAATCTCTGTAATGGGATGTTGGTGCAACATAGCTAATAGAAATGAGTACTATTAGTTATCTCAATCATGCGAATATGACATATCGTATTTTTTTCCTTTTATCAATATTATACTTATTAGGCTGAATTCTATATGTAAATTGTGGCATGTAATTCTAGTGCAAAGTACTATGGTTTGTCACATAGAGCGAATAGCTCTATGTGAAAAACCATAGCGACTTTAAGTTATACCAATTGGCACATAGTTATTTCTTGAGTTACAAATACTAAACATTTTTTTGGCTAAGATTTAATGGAAGTACTCAACAATTCCGTGTCTTAGTATTAATAAAATGCACCTTTTTTATCAACTTAAAATTTAGAAGAAAAAAATTCTCTAAAATTTTAAAAATGTTTTTATACTATTATTATTCTAAATTGGTATTTTTTTAGAAATACTTTTAAATTGCTCTATATAAAAAACCATAGCGATTTTAAGTTATAGTAATTGGCACATAGTTATTTTTTGAGTTACAAATACTAAATTTTTTTAGCTAAGATTTAATTGAAGTATTAAACAATTCCGTGTCTTAGTATTAATAAAATGCACCATTTTTATCAACTTAAAATTTAGAAAACAAAATTCTGTAAAATTTTTAAAATGTTTTTATGCTATTATTCTTCTAAATGGGAAATTTTTTAGAAATACTTTTAAATGTATTAACCACAATACTTTTATTTTAGCTTCTTCGTTCATTTGCTCTTCATTTCGTTCCTATTTTCTTTGATGTACTTCAAAAAAGAGCAATTAAAAACATAACGATATATCAATATAACTTTAAACATTATCATGCAATGTATCTCACAAGAAGGTGAAGTCTCCTCTCAAATATATTGTTTGCCTTATATAAATACTGTTAGAAATTTTTGTATTTTAATTAATATTTGGAATAAAAAAGTACAAAATTCTTTTTACATTGAATTTGAATGAATTAGTTTTATGTGAAAATTATTCGTATGTATATTGGATGACAAATTTCAACAACAAGTGATACGTTTTAGGAAAATTTTATGAACTACAATACATAAATTATACAGAATAAATTTAAAGAAAAGAACAATGCAAATTTATTTTTCAAAAATATATTTTTAGGAACATTCCTTTTAAACTTTTGGTTATTAAATACTTACTGCCTTTGGTGATCTGTTGCTTTTTTGGAATAAATGTATGCTAAAAATGTCGATTAACCATGTCTTAAAAACTTTTAACCATGCTGTTAAAATATCATTTCTGTAACCATGTCTTAGTAGTGGCCTAAGCAAAATATATTTTAAACTTGATTTTGAACAAATTTTTTAAGACAATATTATTCTTTAGAAGAAGTCTAATACTCCTCTGTTCATCGTGTTAAGATTTTACCCGATGTTCTCTTTGTATCAGTTTAATATAATGGGAAAAGGCTCTATTTATTACAATCGCAATTAAAGAAAAAGAAAGTTGCATTATACTAAAATTTGCAACGAACAATTTGAAATACTAGAATATTCAGATATCAAAAATTTTAATAGTTCTAAGATGCTATGAAACTTGAGTCCATTAAGAAGGTTCATGAACACATTGAACTGAACAGGTGTAAGTCTATCAAAATAACATGATTCTGGTACCTATTACGGTTTGATATCTGAAAATAGTTTTCTCAAATAACTATAAACATCAGTTTTCCATGCCATATTTAATTGAAATGAAAAACAACTAATATTTTAGTCTTGCGAACTTGTAGCTAAAGGCAGCTGGTCTTATGTGTTAACTTTTCTGAGTAAAAACCCAATGAGGTACCCAAAAAAAGATTCCTTTATGAAAGAAATGCGAGGTGAGTGTATTATTAAGCGTCTTTGTGCAAAAATCTCCGCGTTTGTTTGTCTTCTATTTCACAGCAAAGCAATGAAAGCCGCATCGGTCAAAGACAATCTGATCCACCGTTACGAAGGCGGGAGCTTCGGATAACGGGAGGAAGAGTAAATGAAATTGCTTTGTCCCATTTTTCTCGCAGTTGTTGTGGTTTTTTCTTCTTCGTACATTTTTTTTTCGTATACGCAATACATGAAAAAGAAAGTACTGTATTCGTCAAATAATTCGTACTCGAGGATTAGACCAATCTTCACGTTTGAGATCTCTCTGAGTGCAAAAACAAACAAATTTTCACTTTCTATTATACTTAGTATGGAGAAAGTATTGTAATTGTCAAAAAAAGAAAAAACGGATGCTCGGTTCTCCATAATTTGAGGCCTCCTAACATCGAAAAAGTTTTTTTTTGTGTTGAATTTTGGTTTCTCTGTCTTTCTTCGGTAACAAAAATAATTCAAAAACACATTTAGCTTAATGGTTGAAATTAAGTATCGATCTTTATACCAATTAAAAAAAATTATATTCAAATTATCAATTGACATATTTACCAGCGTTCTGGCCTAGAAGTAGCAAGTATTCCCTGTGATCCGGGCGTTCTGTGGTCGAATCCCGGCTTGGGCATGATTGATCTTCACTCTGTTTTCTATCTGAGATAAGTGGAAGACCCCCTCACCGTAAAGAGGGGTTGTGCAAGTGAGTGTGTGAGTGCCATCCTTATTTGAGCTGGAAGTCAGATTCCTGCACTCGGATGCTCAGGGGTCTTTAACTATATAAGCTATTGCGCCTCCCCTTTCTTTGGCAACGCCAATACGACATCACTATCATTTGATAAACTGGAATTTAAATGAAGGTTGTCTAGTGAAAATTCGAAAATAATTATTTAAACCTATGTTACAGTATGCTCTTTGGGACGGTGAACATTGTCCGCATGCATTCTGACATGTCGAAGGGCTAACTGTCTTCATTCTGTGTTTTCGGATGGACTTAAACAAAATATAATATTATTTAAGGTGTCTAATTCCGTTTGAGGTAATTTTTTTAAAAAAAAAAAGGCAATAGTAAATTATAATATTTTTGAATTTTTACATATAATGTATAGAAAAAACATCAATGGAACGTAAATAAACCAAATGAATGCCGAATTTTGTTCTTTAGAAATTCAAAAAAGTGTTCCCCCCCCCCTTGGTTAAAACGTGTTAAGCAAAAGTTTTCTCTTTTAAAGGTTTATCAAACTATTTACTCAAATTCTTATAAATAACTTAATGAATACATTTTCCCTAATTTCTGAACAAAAAAAAAAGAATTGCTACTCTATCCACTTATATATTAAGATATAATAGGCAAATAATTTAAAGTCTTCAATTTTTTTCATATCGTAAAGAGAAAGAGTATAGAATATATTGCTTATTCTGTAGTAGAAACATATTGTGCAAATACTAACATTTTGAAAAAACCTATTAAAGAATTATTATACCAAATTTAAACCAAAAATACGTTTTAGATATAAATTTACTATGCTTTCTGTAAAAAAAATCCGTCAAAATTTAGGATTTTGCAATATTGCCATCTTAAAAATATGAAATAGAAACCATCAATTATAAAAGGAGGAAATATCAAAATCAAATTTAACTCGGAACAAGCTTAAAAGTCCAAACGATTTTTCGAGGAAGACAGTTAAAAACTGAGAATACTGGATAAATAAATATCATATATTTTTGCAAAAAATTGACTTTTCATTGATCTTAAAATCTTAAATTAATGAAACTTCGTATGTTAATTCATTTATAAAAATGCCGTTTAGCATCTAATTCCGATATAAATCTGTTGAATAATAAGATAACTAAAATGAGTGTTCGGTTTTCCTTTCTATAGTTTAAAGTATAAAATTCTCCAGTACGGGACTCTAAAAATAAAAAAAATCTGAGCATCAATGAAATCGATGGCCTTTTGCAATATCCACAATTTTATGCGAAGAAAGATTGAAAAAGATATTGGCATCTTTATTAGATGCCGTTTAGGAGAGATCTTTCTCGAATTCATACAATACAATATTATATATATATATATATATATATATATTTATATATATATATATTTTATATACACTGAAGTGACAAAGGTCATGGGATGACTGTTAATATCGTGTCAGTCCTCCTTTTGCCCGGCGAAGTGCAACAACTCGACGTGTCATGGAGTCCACAAGTCGTTGGAAGTCCTCTGCACAAATATTGAGCCATGCTGTCTGTATAGACGTCCATAATTGTGAAAGTGTGGATTGTTGCAGGAGTTTGGGCACGAACGGACCTTTCGAGGATGTCCCATAAATGCTCGATGGAATTCATATCGGGCGATCTAGGTGGCCAGATCATGCGCTGGAATTGTTCGGAATGTTCTGCAAACCAATCGCGAACAGTTCTGGCCTAGTGACATGGCGCACTGTCATCCATAAAAATCTCATCTTTGTGTGGGTACGTGAAGTCCATGAATGGCTGCAAGTGATCTGCAAGCAGCTGAACGTAACCATTTCCAGTCAATGATCGGTTCAGTTGCACCAGAGGACCGAGTCCATGCCATGTAAAAACAGCCCACACCATTATGCAGCCACCACCTGCTTGAACAGTGCCTTGCTGACAGTTTGGGTCCATGGCTTCGTGGGGTCTGCGCCACACTCGAACTCTACCATCAGCTCGTAACAACCGAAATCGTGACTCATCTGACTACGCCACGGTTTTCCACTGGTCTAGGGACCAGTCGATATGCTCACGAGCCCATGAGAGTCGCTGCAGGCGATGTCGTGCTGTCAGTAAAGGCACTCGAGTCGGTTTTCTGCTGTCATAGCCCAAGGAAGACAAATGTCGCCGAACAGTCCTATCGGACACGTCCCTCGTACGTCTTACATTGATTCCTGCAGTTATTTGACGAAGTGTTGCGTGTCTATTAACATGGACCATTCTACACAGACGTCGGCGGTCTCGGTCGTTAAGTGCAGGTGGTTGCCCACTGTGCTGTCTATGATGGGATGGGATGCCTGAAATTTCATACTCTCGGCACACTCTTGATACTGTGGATCTCGGAATGTTGAATTCATTAACGATATCCGCAATGGAATGACCCATGCGTCTAGCTCCAACTAACATTCCACGTTCAAAGTCTGTTAATTCTCATCGTAGCGCCATAAATCACGAAAAACATGTTCACATGAATAACTTGAACACAAATGAAAGCTCTGGAAAACGAACTGCGCATTTATACTTTTTCGCTGCGATACTACTGCCATCTGTATATTTTCATATTGCTATCCCATGACTTTTGTCACTTCAGTGAATATATAATATCTGAATTTATTTCCCTATTTTTATTTTTATTTAACCCATATTAGCTTCATGTTGAATTGTTTCTCATAGCTAAATGATCAATGTTATTTTTTGATCCGATTCTTTCCATATTATTTAATTACTTTCAACACTCTCTCTGTAAAAATGGTTACTTCTGGTTTTCTCATGTTCGGAGCGAAGTGATAAAAGTCCTTAATGCTTAGCACATTCTTTTAAGGATACCTAAATTTCCCTATTCTAAACCGACGCTTGTCAAATAAATCCCTATCAAAACCTCATAGTAAAGCCTATTGAAGGGAAAATTGTTTTTTTTTTTTGCTCTTATGTGGCTATGTAGTCTGACGTAACTCTTATTATTATTCTTTCATAAATTATGCCTCTCGTGATTGAATAAAGTGATTAATATTTTTTAAGTTTTCTATTCGGCCAACCTACTGCTTTTTTAATAAAACGTAACATCTTTTAATCTAATAAAAATCTTGTTTCCTCATTTTTATACTTAATTACTTCATATTAACATCATTATAAAATGTTTTCTTATTTTACGACCCAGTTCCCACTTCTTTATTTAATTCATTCTGTACTCGTTCTAAATCACTGATACTTAAGTACTTTTTCATGATCTTAACTTAATCTATAACTTAAGTACTTTCTCATGATCCGAGCGAAGATAGAAAGATCCTAAATGCTTATAACATTCTTTAGAAGATAGCGAAGATTCCCTTTCAACACACATCCAAGAAAACCCTATAAAAATGTCATAGTAAAATCACTGAAAGAAAAATGTCCGTCTCTTTTACTCTTGTACCATGATGTAGATTGATGCATCTCTTAATGTATTTAATTTGTACAAATTATGACTTCCGTGGTAAAATAAATCAAAGTTAAAATGTCAAAATTTTTATTTTTTCTGCCAAGCAATCTTAAAATTATGTTTATATGTAGGTCATAAGTTCATGTTTTCATTGTTGCTGCGTACCACAACTTTTTTTATTTGTTTGGGCTCATAAAAAGAATAAAAGAAATTCCCATTCGCAGGTAGACAACCTGTAAACCACCCAACTAAAGCCTGCTTACAGTGATCGAAACCAAAAATCAAACACTGAAGAAATCCGGAAGCAATAAATGGCAGCCCCAGAGGGTAGGAAATAAAATGTTATTCGTAGGACTTCCTTTTAGCTTTCACATCTAAAATAAAACAAGATGCTCTTTTGGAGATGAATTTCTGCGTCTTTTGTTGTACCTTTTGAAAACTTTAAAACTGTGAAGCCGATTTTCGACAATTCTTTACATGGATAAAATAAAATAAGTAATGATATCCACTTTCTGCTTATCATTAAACTATCTATATTAAAAGTAAGAAAACAAAGGATTTTATATTACTCATAATTTTTAAGATGGATAATTTTCATTTGAAATAATATGTGGAAAAAAGGAGAACAAAGAAAAAGAACTGTGCAATATAAAGTTTATTGCAATTAAAAGTAATTTTCATTGTTGATTGAAAAATTATGTCAGATTTTTTAAAGTCACAAATCCTTATGGGAAGACACTAAATAAGATCACATAAGTGAAAAAAAGAGGAATTTGGAAAAATAAAAATTTAAAAGGACAATGTTTGCTGCAAATATTACAAATAATTTTCATTATTTGATTTAAAAAAATAGTACCGAGATGTTTAGATAATTATTGTATAGATTTTGATAATTGTCTATAAATGAAAAGCAGAAGAATAAAGGATTTCGTATTACTCATAATTTAGTTTTTAACATAAATAAATAATTTTTCACATACCCTTTAAATTCTCTTCCTACGAGGACACTTCGAAACGTGGATGAGAGGCTTCCGGCATGGTGGTTGATGTCACCACCTTGAATGGCGAATGAAAAGGTGGGAATCTGGATACTCCTATCTATGAGGAATCTGGATACTCCTATCTATGAGGAATCTGGATACTCCTATCTTCCTTGGGGATGGGTTATACCTTGGCCGGTAAGGGCCATTAGAATTCAACCACAGTTATGGCCAATGCTGCTGTTCCGGCGGTCCGGTCATTCAGTGCTTATTATGCGTGTCGCTTCGGCTGGGTCGAAGAGTCAGCGATATGACTCACTCTTGAAATGGGATAAGTGAAAAAAAAAGAGAGAAAAGGGAAATGCAATGTGTAAGATGAAGTTTATGGTATTGATTAAAAGTAATTTTCAGTGCTTGATAAAAAAAACAATATTCAGGGAAATTGTTTTTTTTATCACAACTATTTAATTATATCGTTTGGAATATTTTCATAAAGTGACAAAAATAGAAGTTCAAATAAGTTAAAACTTTATAAAGTGGATTGTAATTATTAAATTAATTTCATTGCTTCAAAAAAGAAGAATTATTCAGATAAATTATTTCTCTTGTTTGCGTTTAACCGTTATATGAAAAAAGGTAGAAAATTGTTTGCGTTAAGACTGTCTTTTAATTGGAGATTTCACGGGGAAAACAGAAGCCATCTCTCCTCCACTCTTATCATATTAGAAGAAAATATCTTCTCTTTTCCCTTTTGCCTTTATTTTTAAAACCTAAATTTTGTAAAATATAAAAATACATAAAATAACAAAAAATTTTAACATAACATTGAAACATTTATTATTCAATTATAAAATGACTGTAACTTCTAAAACAATCAATGTGAAAATATAATTCACACAATTTCATAAAAAACTATGCATTAGGAAAATTTAATAAAAATTACTTGATATTTTCATCAAAATTCGACTTTTCAGTGTAGTTACCTACCTTAAAATCCTTGTGATCCTAATCCAAATATTACTTAATCCAAAATTGTCTAAACATTCATTAGTTTTATTATTATTTGATATTATTTATTTTTCGTTTCATTTTTTAAAAGACCAGAATGGCCTTATACGCCGGGTGCGAATTCTAATCCATCAAGTTGTAATGGTGACAAATAGTCATGTGATGTGAAACTTGAATCGTTGACCTCGGAATGCCGTAACATCCTTGCCAGGAAACAAATTACTTTTATGGTTCACTTAATATTTCAATGCGACATTAACTATGTACATCTTCCCTCACAATTCACCTACAGCAGTGCGCACATTTTTATGATGGTGAGAAAAATAGTCTAAACAGGTGACGAAGGGTTAACTATAAATGAGGAAAGATTAAAAACAGTAAACACTGTGAATGCTAAAAACGAAAGTGCGGTGGGGGGGGGAGGGGCTTAAAAAATTTTCATTCATTCCGTAGAGATTTCAAGCTAGCGATATATTTATACGCTCATTGGAAGAAACTACCAGGCAGTTTTTACATTTATCTCTTTATAATTAATTCTTTATTTTAAGTTCTATTGTAAAAAATTTGTTATAAATTTTTGCTTCTATGTCTTTTACCACATCAAATATCCCAGCCGTCATCGACGACCCATTTTTTGCCCAGTTTAGTTATAAATTTAATTTTGTCATGTAAACCATTTTTGAAGATCTACATCTTGTCATATGGAATGAAAATATTTTAAAAATATGCACGTGCCATAAACAAATGTTTATTATCAAATTAAAATAGCCATAAAAACTGGTGAAATCAGGTCAATTGTTGATAGACTGCCATTTTTTAAGTTTTGTAATAATTCTGGTGGTCATTAGGGCATAATCGACTGTTGATGACCGTTCAGCATCAAGAGAATTCTATTGAGATAAAAAAAATTTGAAGTGGGTGCAATTAGACTGGCGAAGTTTATTATTGTTTTTCTCCTGCTGAATGTACAGTAAAATGATGTTTCTAAAAATTCTTTCCAGAATGGTGTATGGAAGGAAACACACGACCATTGGTTTTTTGAGGGTCATATGGTTTCGTATAAAAAGCTTTGTCTGTTAAATGCTGTTGTTGTTACTTATGGCACTTTCCAATGACAAGCCCCCCGCTGATACAGCAGCAGATTTAAGCCAAAAGGAGCGTCTCTTGTTTTTGAAGACACGTCAAATAGGGTCAAGAATATGACTTAGCTACACATTCACCACATTTGCTTGCACGGCCCCTTTTTACAGGGGGGCACATTCAATCATCTCACAGATAGCACACAGAATAACAACCATGCCCGAACCGGGACTCGAACCAGGGATTCCCACAACACGAGGAAGACGTGCTACCTCTGTACCAGAAAGCCGGCCTGTTAGATGTTTGTAGCAGGAAAGCTGGTTCTTTGGCTTTCCTAGTAATTGGCTGCCGATCTAATGTATATTAAAATTGCGCCGTTTTAAATAAATGCAATACTACCTCAGTTATTCTCCAGGAAGTAATATCAAGTAAAGTTTTTTGATATTTCTTTAAAATATGAAAGCTAATAATGATCATTAAAGATTTATACATGTATCATGAGTTTTTATATGGAATAAATATTTGGAAAGGGGTATTATAGTTGTGGATGGGGAACTCTGCCCTTTTTTCCTAAAGGATACACATTGCCTTAAAATACGCCAAAAATGGAAAATGTTAGGGATCAGTGAAAACTAGGGGCATCACTAGGATTCTTGAGTTTCATATGAAACAAAATGGAAGAATTTAATCATCGATTGTGATTACAAATTAAAGGAGACTTCCCTAATAATTTCAAACATAAATTTGCTTATATAATAATGATTGGTATATTAGAAAAAAAACATGCTTGCAACATGGAAAGAAACTTGCTCCATGAAAAATTATTTAATATTTTAGAAAATGTCTAGAAAATTGAATTCAAATGCAAAGTTACTGGTATAAAAATTAGTTCGTATATTAGGAAAAAAATCTTCTTATAAGTTGGAAAGAAACTTGCTTCTTGAAAGTTATCTAAATTTTTAGATAAAAAAAGTTTTAGAAACTTCTTAAGTGTTTAGGAAATTCAATGATATTATTTCCAGAAAAAAATCTATAGCTTACTATCAAAAGGAGTTTTGGTATTATATTATACATTTCATTAATATGTTACTAAAAGAAACATATTTTTAAAAATTACGTTAAAAATATTTAAAAAAAATTTTAAATTTGTGAAAACGGGCAAGGTATGCAACAGGTGTAATCAAAAGGACACTTTTTAAAACTTTCTAAAAATTATTTTGCACATTAATATTTTTGAATATCAGTAATCTAATATTAATTATTTGTTGAATTAATTTTTCAAGATAATCAGAATAAAAATCAGTTTTGTGCATTGAATCTTGATCGACATAGACACAGATTCTATCAAAGATCGATTAATCATTTTCACTGGTCTAGAAGCTCTAGTGATATTATTTTCGAATAATCTTGAAAAAACGTCAAAATCTGATGACCGATAAATTTATTTTAAAAATTAGTCCATATCGAATTCTTATACCCTACCAAGTATTTGGGTATACTTGGTAGGGTATAAGGAACGATCTCTACTGCACAGTACCAAAACATACACATTTTCCTTAATTATTGTTAGAAACAAACTAGCCGTCTTTGGAGACCAGCCGGTTGCCCAATCTTAATGTTCGTGAAGATTATAATAATCAAATAGTTTATATAATTCATATTCTAATAACTTCATCAAAATATTTTAAAGATTCAAATTTTAATAGTCGTATGATTCACTCATAATATTATAAATGCCTTCAACCACAGCATAATATGTATCTCTCTAATTTTCCGTTTGCTTCCACAGACTTAATTCTTTAAATTAAAATGGAAATGATTCAACTGCAAATAATTTAGCAATTTTTACTGAAACGAAACATTTTTTAATAAGAGTACTGAAAGTGTTGTCACTGAGCATTTAAACCTTATGGGCGTTGAGGAATATCTTTAATTCATGTATTGTCGCAAAACATTTTCAACAAACTTTTCTCAGATTCATCATTAACAGATTGATTAATTAACAATGTTTAGTTTTAAATGAATCAAAACCGTTTGAAGTAATCTATCGAACACATGTTAAACCTTACCTCATTAGCGTGGGGAAAAAAACTACTTAAAAACGATGTACTTAAAACTATAAGCATATACGAAAATTATATAGCATAAATACTGTTTAATTACAAAAATTCTCATTTAATCAAAACACAATTTAATTACAATGCTTATCTGAAGTAATATAAAATAGTAAACCAACGAATCAGAATCAAGTTCGTATCTGTTTAAATACAGTTGTCAACATAATGACCACAATGCGCATGCGTAAACTTTAAACGCCAGGCATGGTAACGCAAATGCCTGAATTTTCTACGTCAGTTGGGGTAACGCTAGGTTGATTAGAATTTTTCATTTCCTTTATTTTGTTTAATTTTAATTCAAAAGTACTTCAGAAGGAGTCTGAAAGGTCGATTAATTGTTAAGGTTTAGTTTTAAAGGCATCAAACATTAAGAAAATAAACAGAATCGTTTGAAATAACCGGCTGAAAACATGTTAAGCCTAACCTTGTTAGCGAGGGAAAAAATGAAACCTTACGATTAGCATTTTGCAAAGAGGAAATGAAAAGATTTTTTGACGGGAAAGTTAGTTTTTCATTAATAATTAAAATTCTAGTTAAAATTTCAAAAAAGGGCTCCGAGGGTCACATTCCCGGCATCCAAGGTATGCATATATCAAATCTAGTAGCTGTAACTCAAACGGTCTGTCTTGGAGAGCGCCAGCACACACACACATCGTGCTTTATTATAAGTATAGATTTATGAAAACATTTTCCATCATAATGATATCAAATTTTTAATTCTCCAAAAATAAGGTAAAAATATAAAATTTTATGTCAGAAGTTTCTTAGGTGCTGTTTAATGAGAGTAATTAAATGTAAATAATGAATTGAAAATAAAAGGAATAAATTAATTTCTGAATAATCATGGAAGAATTATGCGTGGAATTTTCAATCACGTCAACCAAGATCTTGTTAAAAGCATCTAACTTTGGTAAGTTTCCTTAACAACGAAAGAATTCTGGGCATGACTTCTTTATAGTTCGAATATTCAAATTGGTCTGATAGACAGAACGGCGAGTAATGTACTATTAAGCACAGATCACACAGAAAATAATTGCAAAACACGTAGAAAATAAGACAAACAACGCTACGTATTATGTTATTTGTCATATTATACCATTAACCGAGAGAAGACACTCGAATGTATTTCGGAAAAAAAGTTCTATTTTATCATGAAGTCATAAAAAATAGATTCATTGCGTTGACTTACTTGGCTTCATAAGTTTTGTTGTCACAGTCAAAACGTTCAATTTATTTGAGAACGTAATCAAATTTATTTATGCTGACAAATCCTTATTATTTAAACTTAACAAAATATTTCATAGTTTAGTTTAGTATAATAGCTTTCTGAAGAGCTTCATATTTTCAATATATCATTTGATTATTTTAAAATCAGGAATTAAGAACTTTTAAAGTACGTTCGGAAGGATTTTTTTTGAATAACATTTCAAAATTTATTCGTTAGTTTTTGCATAAAAGAGATTGAAAAAACATCAATGAAACAAAAATATACCAGTTAAATAACAAGTTTTTTTCAGTTGGAAATAGTGCCTTTTTATGGCTAAAAAGATATAGGAAGCAAAATAAATATAAAATTCTTCTAAGACAACTTTCAGATATATAATATAGCTGAATGTATATGATGTTCCAAATATATATGAAGATATTAAAACAAATGCAAATGGAAATATAAAAATCATTGCAACTTCCCGAAAAATACACTTAGAAACAAAAATTAAACTCTCCATAAAGAAATACATATACGACCTGTTCAAACATTAGAAATATTTAATTTTTAAAAAAATCAGAATTTCACAAAAAAAATCTATTTTCTAAACGCTGTTCCTTAATTATAATTTCTCACGTGTTTTTTAAAGTTTTTAGATTTAAAAACATTCAATTTTAGCTTTTTAATGTATTTTTTTAGTCATTGACTATGTTTGACTTTTGAAGTTTTTAATTTTTCTAAAAATTGATTAACTTTAATTTTTATATTCATATCTTTAGAAAAACATTTAAAAAATTAAACATATGTTTATTTTAAAAATCTTTTGTATGCTTGTAACTTTTTTACTCGTCTGCAGGTGATTTAACAAGCCTGCACTGCATTCGAACAATTGTCAAAAGTTGATTAGTGTTTATTTAACTTACTATTATGCGGGACAGTCTCCAATAGATACTTGTTCAGCCATTTTTTTTCCTTCATTTTTACGCCTATTTAAATTTCCTTTCCGTGGAAAAATTTGTTTTTGACTTTATAAGCATGCAAAGTTTTACCCGTAATTAAAAAATGAATGTTTTCGGGATTCAAACATAGCAACTTTCTGATTCTTACTCTGTTTCTTAATATTTTAAGTGTGGTCGTATTCATATATTGAATACCTAATATGTTCTTTGATGTTCTAATCATTCATTACATATAATATTTATTAATTAATGTTTATTTTTTAATGCTCACAAAAAATTTTCTATTTTGTGTTTCATGTAGCTTGTATTTTTTATTAAGTAAAGTGAAATAAGTCTTCATATTTTAGTTTTAATTGAAAAAGAAATATAGTATTAGATAAATATATCCAATATTCTTATATGGTTAATATCATCTGTATGAATTTGAAAAAAAAGGCACTTAAATTGTATGCGTTTTATACTATATGAGAAAAATGTTGTTTCGTGCAATATCGATTCTGTGTTAAGAGAAACAAAAAAAAAATCTTGTTTAATGAAATTGGGCTACAGGAGTATCAATTTATATCTACGCTTTGTTGTTAGACATATATCGATATTTGATTTTCAGAAACAAAAATGACGAATCTCAAGAAATATATTTTATATTAACTGAAAATCTACATAATTTACGGTATGGTGATCAAGAAAGAATATGTCAATATTTTTTATTTTAAAAATTACGAAATTTCAAAAATATATATTTAAAACTTATATCTGCTGTAGAATAATTGCATGGTATACATTAATGTATTTCCTTCTTTATTATTCGTTGGCTGCTTTTGGCAACTAGCTGTGAATATTAGCTATATTTAATTTTCATTAGTACTTTCATCTATAAATATGTGATCAAGATTCTCTCAGTAAGTTCAATGACGTTATAGTGACATTAAATGTTTTGTTAATTTGCTTCAAATTACACGCTTTCTTTTGACATTGTGTAATTCAACTTTCTGAGTACTCATGCAGGCTACAGGGAGAATAGATCGAATCTTTCTTACATAGCTTATAACATTAAAAAAATCACGTGGTAAATATTTAATGAAGTAATGACCATTAGCTTTTGTTGCAACAGTAAAATCTATTGTTAAAACTTATACATACTTTTTAAAAAAGTATATAAAAATTCAGAAAATATTGCATTAAAAAAATTATTTTTAATTTATAAAAATGTAATGAAATCGCTACCAAATATACATTTTTACTTTCTAATGTATATGCTGTATTTTGAAGCTCTAATTCTAAAGATTTGTCTTTGTCAGCTCCAATACTCACATTTATAGATAAATAATGTCATTCATCATTTTATAGATAAATATTTTCAAAATATTTCCTTGCATAGATAAATACTTAAAAAAATTATCAAAAGATAATTACCTTTTGATATCTAGTGAATTTCTACCTTTTGCTTAAAACTATAATATGAATATCGAATGTTACCTGCTAGCTAAAATCTAATTATAGATTTAAGTATCTGGTTTGTAAAATGAATAATCGAAAAAAGGATTCTATGACACCGTTCCTCAACAAGCATTAAAATACTAGGGGAAAATATATGAATCCATCAATTTAAAATATCTTGACACTTTGCAAATTTAAAAATATAAAATTGATCTTTAATTATCATTTCCTTTTTAAAATCGTATAAAACTATAGAATCTGTATATAGCTGATTATGAAAATCTTGCAAAATTTACTTTTATGCTAGTATTGTAATATTTGATTTTATTACTAGTAATGTAATATTTGATTAAGATTTATAATTTCCGTGTTATTATATAATGTATATTTCTACAAAAAAAAACTTTCTATATTATTATATACTTGATTCTTATATAATTCGAGCTGATATACTCAGTGATATAATTAAAATAATTTCTTTTCTAATTTTTAATTCAAAAACATTATTAAACGTGAGATATTTTTATCCTCTGCAACTCTTTTTAAACCACCATATGGAAAACAGATAATTCTAAAATTTGCCGATAGTTAATTCTTTCTGAATCAATGAACAAAACCCAAAATTGTTTATGTTATATATATTTTTCATCAACTGTCCAGAATTCCATTCTAGCAACTAATGCTTTTTAATTAACGCAATCGAGCAACATTTCTTTCATTGTATTCAGAAAAAAATATTGAAATTGCGTGGCTTTTAAAGGCAATAAAACTGTCAAAATATTAAAATAAATAAATAATTGAAAATGAAGGTAGAGTATCGCAAAGTTTCAGTTGTCTAGCAACTATTTTAACTTGTCGATAATTATTTCTTTCTAAGTCAGAAAAAAAATCTAAAATTGTTCTTATCTAAATTGTTAATCCTTTATCCATACTTACATTCTAGCATCTAAGGCGTTCCAGTAAAGGCACTCCAGCAATAGTTTTTTTTATTGAATCCTTGTTTTCCAGCAACAAAAGATATTGTTACACGTATATGTAAAAATATTGTAATTGCACAATTTTTTAAAGCAATAAAAATGACAAAATATTAAAAATGAATTAAAAATTTCAACAAAGAAAGGTAGAGTATTCATTGTTCTTTCTCAATAATTATTTCTATATCAATAAACAAAATCCAAAAACGTTCTTGATATAAAATGTTAATGCTACATCCAGTGTTGCGTTCTAATAGCTAATGCGTTCTAATTAATGCGTTTTAGAAACGGCTCTTGGATTATATTTTTGTTCTCCAGCAACAAAATATACTGTTGCATACCTCTATAAAAAATATTGTTATTATACAGTTTTTTAACCGTTTTGACCCTCCCAGTAGCAAATGCCACCACGGTTTTTTAAATTCTTAATTTTCATTTCTTTTCAAATCTGATGGTGACACTTTCTAGTTCCTATATCCATGACGAAAATGAAATTAAATTTAATGTCAATACTCTCTTGGTGGCCTTTACCACTAATTTCCTTCATATTATTTTGTCCCACATTTTAAAAATTCAATGCTCAAAGGGTTAAAAGCAAGAAAAATGCCTATATATATATATATATATATATATATATATATATATATATATATATTTGTTGTCTAGTAACAAAGTATCTACAAATTTATTTCTTGTAAAAGTGCCAGTATAAATTTAGTTATTTATAAAATTTCAATGAAAATTTGAGGAAAATTACTGAGAATGAATTTATTATAATTAAAAAGGTAAAACTTCGATTTTAAAAATGTCATAGAAACAATTCTTATTGGATTATTTGTATTTAAATTTACAACGAGTGAAGTATATCATTTCGTTTAAATTCTAATAAATATTTAATTAACTTTTGTATTTTGAAGTGCTGAAATCTTCTAGTTCTTAAGTTATAAGATTAGACAGGTTATTTGAATTAGTAACAGTTGTGGAGAGTATATGCATATATCACATTTTTTTTATTTAAATTTAAATTACGTATCAGTAATTTCCATATGTTATATTTATTATGATTATATATTTAATTTATACGTTTTAAAACAATCAAATTCCTCAAATTACATTCAAATACACAAAATTAAAAGGAATATTTTTACACAAAATTGCAAGGAATATTTTTATTTCTTCATCAAAACTCATCTTTAAAATCATAGCATCAAAATATAAACCTTGCATCTTATTTTAAAAAAATTCTTTGCAACGTGTTTAAAATTAGTGCTAAATTGTCTGAAACAAATGTCAGGAAAACTAATTAACCACAAAATTAGTTTTTTTTAAAAAAAAATCTAACTTTAAACAGCCACTCGGATGAAACTGGCGTGATACTTAAATCGCTCTAACTTTTCTCCCAAATGATCATTGCGGCAAAAATGAACCATTTCGAGGTCATACGATTCTGCCCTTCTAAATGAAGTAGTTAAATGAAATTTTTAGCCAAAATGGCCATTTTGTTAGATATTTTAGCGTGATAAAAAGGACGTGCGGAAAGCTTTGAAGAAAAATGTAACGAGATAGTTTTGAAATATGAGACTCGTATCGAAAAGTTTTCATTTAAATATTACAGCAAGGAACAAATAGGTAATTTAAATCTATAATAAGTAATATTCCATCTCTAAATATAAATTATTATTAATATTATTATTTTATCGCATACAAATTATTACTTTTAGTTCACTGCATACAAATTATCACAATTAATTTATCCCATCATATATAAAGAAAAATATTATAAACCTTAAAAAGAATTTTTTTTAAATCTTGGCGAATTTTTATTTTTAAGCTTATTATACTTCGAAAAAAAAAACTTTTTAGAGTAATATCTGTCTGTCTGTGAACATGATATTTTAAGAAAGCTCTGAACCAGATAAATGAATTCTTACATGAACTTTTTTTAAACCAAATTTATATATTTCTGTCATTATTTTAAAAAAGCCTGTCTGACTGCCCGAAATCAGGTGAGCATTAGAGCTACAAAATGTAATGAGTTGGAGAAATAATTTTTATTACAAAATTTTACCATTTGAAGAGTAGATTCTCATAAAACTTTAAACCAACTTTTTTAAGGGTTTGGCTGTCTTTACTTTCTCTTCAATCCTTAAATCAGATCCATCAAAGAGTTGGCCGTTTGTCTACGGTTTTCTTGCGATGGCCCAAAAAGACATAGATTTATATGATTGAAGAATTTATAATTCCATACCTAACTTTTATCCCAATAGGTTGACAAAAAACCCTTCCAAAATGCATATTCGAATTTCTTCACTGTATTACGAACAAAATGTTCATGTACAGAGCTCTGAAACTAAATTTGAACACTCATGGTTTTGAGGGTCCCCAAATTTATTGAAAAGATAAGGAAAAACCTTTATTTGAGATTATAAGAAATAATACTTAAGAGAAAATTCTCGCTCATTTGACGTAGGAATCATCGATTCAGATTATAATTTTTTGTATAGAAAAAATTGAAAAAAAGCATAGATGATTGTTCCTTGTAATTACCCTTTACGCTCGGAAAAGTAATTTGATGCATTATCATTCATCGAGAGGAAACATTGGTTTATTTCTATGAAAATTAAATATACGTAATTGTTTTAAGTCGAATAGATTTAATAAATTAATCTACATCTTTTAATCCTTCTGCAGGCGATTTTTAGGAATCAAATAGAAGTAGATAAATGAAACATCAAAATGATGCACCGTCTTGAATGGTGAGTGAGTCAATTGAACCATGCGAGTGGAGAAGGGTCAAATGAAAAAATATATAAAATTAGAATGTTCTTTCTGCTGCATTTTGATGTTTGTTACGATTTGTATTCAGTTCCGTTATTCAGTAGAGAGAACTTCGTATGAACTTGGAACTCTTTGCTTCGTCTAATTGTTTGAAAACTTCGCTCAGATTTACAATTTGAATGTTGACGTTGATTACAAAACATTTTTGCTTAGTATTTATATAGCTTACATATTTGTAATAATGT
Organism: Argiope argentata; assembly: GCA_026289955.1. Lineage (NCBI taxonomy): Eukaryota > Metazoa > Arthropoda > Arachnida > Araneae > Araneidae > Argiope > Argiope argentata. The sequence continues at coordinate 693,493 of JAOUZG010051511.1, forward strand.
TTTTTTAATGGTCAAGATCAAGAACATAAACGAAAAATTGATTCCAGAACTCAGTATTCCGAAAGAACCCTGAAAGAAAATTTCTAATTCAGAGATGTTAAACAACTATTAGGGATAACTAATGCATCGGCTCATTGATAAGAAGAAGAAAAATTAGTTATTAGATATTTTTTTAAAAATATCTATTTGTCTGGTTCAATCTATATTTTCATTTTAAATCAAATAACATTTCAAAAGACCAATTTCTTTGCTTATCTTAATATATTATTGAAAAGCAGCTTTTGCTTTGGAAATAATGGACATTAATCCTCAGCAAATCTTGATACAACAGCTAGTTACTTTATAATTCTTCCTTTTCAACAAAACTTCCGATAATTCTCCATAAAAGAGTTAAATCATTCTAAATATTACATAGGAAAAGGTAAGAATGTACGCTTCCAACTTAAAAAACGCTGAAGAAGTGATTTTCTTCCATGAAATAAGTAGGGTGGTTCATCAAAAAGTAGGTCACTTTTTTTCGTTGTCATTCAGCGTTGATCGTCATTTTCAGTCACTAGATGGCGCGGTAGGCTGTCAGATAGTTTGAACTGGTGCGGCGGTGTCTCTTGGTCATGTGCCGAGAATTGAAATAAATAAATAAAAGAGCAAACGCTTGGAATCGATGCGTTAAAGTTTGAAAGGATTTGGCATCATTTGATATTGGATGCAAAATAACTTCAATAAATGTAAAAAGAAAGTTTTTTTAAATCTTTTTTTCCTTCAATTTTGTAAGTACCAGGCATATAAGTTTTCGTGCAATTCATTAAAGTAAATTTTTTTTTAACATAAAAGGGTTTTCACAATGCCTTTTTAATTTCCTGAAGAGATATCAGATGTGACCTAACTAACGCCTTTGGTGACCATCTGATGGCTGGGAATATCGATTTCTTTTCATTCCAATTTATGCTTTATTTATAAATTGTTATTTATAAGGTTATTTATATTTTTAAACAGAAAATTCCGACAAACATTAAATCTCACTTTTTTTTAATTCATTGGGCATTATTATGTCGAATCTCGTGACGTCGCGTTCTTTTTAAAATCTTATACGCGGGCTTTATTCCAATTTGATTTTTTTTTTATTATAACGTAATTTTACTTTCCAATATTCCTGTAAGCTGCATTTAAAAGAAAAGGAATATTTTTTCTTAACTGTCAGAACCGAAAAAACTGAAATCAGTTCTTAAAAATTAGGTAAATAAAAAAAAAAATTTCAAAATTCAAGAACATTTATTTATACAACCAGTTTCATATCCTAAAAAAAGACAAATTTTTAAAATCTAAAATGGGGCAAAGAAATCCCATTTACTCAAAAAATTTTACAGGAGTCATGTTGAAAATATTTTAACATTCTTTTGAATTTTTATATAATTTCAATTCTAATTAAAGTTTCTAAAATTTGCTTAGAAGTACACGTTCCCAACAAGGTCCAGATCGAGCCCTCTAACCCTTAAGCAATATAAATGTAGGAGTTCCCTTTACCTCAACTTGAATACAACAACTAAAAGCAATTTTTAAATAATAATACTAAAATTAAGTGAAATAAAAAGTAATAATTTAGGGCATCTTACAAATAACTGGATTCAGCTATTTGTTCATAAAAACATTTTTAAATTTCGAGTAATTAAAAAAAAGTATAAAATTAGTTTCCTAATTTTCAATTTAATTTAGCCCATAGTAACTTTATTCTAAAAATGTTCTCTTATTTCCTGATCCATTCCACTTGTTTTAGTTCATTAATTTAACAAAAGCTGTGTAAAATTGCTGAATCGGCTAAACGCTCCGAGTGAAAGGAGGAAAATTGCTGATCTAAACAAAATTGCCTAATTAAGCGTGTGTCGTGGAAATCCCCACCGATATCTCATAGTATGAACAATATGAAAAAAAATTTTCCCTATCAAAATCTTACAGTATTTAAAAGCAGGGAAAATGATTTCCTTTGCTCTCTTTAGGCTTCTGCTTTTGTGTCACGCTATAAGCTGACGTACCGTGTCCGCGCTCTTGTAAATAAATCGTAATCTCCCGAAATGGTGAAAAAAACTAATTCGAAAATTCAAAGTGTCGTCAAATCCCCTTCCGTTTTCAACAAATAATAATGTTACATATATAACTTTTTTAACTAACCCAAAATTATAAATGCAAATTTTTCTAACGCTAGTGACGTGTGTCGGCCAACCACTTGCTGAAAAGATTGGACCACCCTGATCTGTAGTCGAATATGGTTGAAAAAAATCTTAAAAATATAATTCTAAAACTTAAACGTTTCTTGGTTTTTAATTTCAATAAATGTGAACTCGTAATAAAATAAAACCATAACATTTCCCATGTAAACAGAAAATGCATTAAAAAAATGTCTACGCATTGCCCCCCCCCTTCTCGCTTAAATCATTGGTCCCTTAGGCTTATGATTGCCCTATTTTGCCTATTTGATAAATTCCCACTCTTTAAACATTGCTAAATTTGATAACTTTAGGTCAGGTGATGTTTTTTGAGCGGCAACACACACACACACACACACACACACACACACACACACACACACACA
>JAOUZG010051511.1:696086-709905 GCA_026289955.1 Argiope argentata
CACACACACACACACACACACACACACACACACACACACACACACACTTTTGTTTGCGATCATACTTTCATGTAAAAAATATTTTTGTTGCATATATATTATTATTAGCACTAAATCTAGTTGTTACTATTCTTTTATTATTTTTTTTCTAATTGCGAACAAATCATTTTTTGAAACCTGAATATCATATGAACTCTAAATAACAATATAGGCATTAACTAGTTCCATATTTATATTCACCAATATTTAGAATAAATAATCACATTCTGGCATTGTCTGAACCTTATTCTGTTTGATAATCTTTTAGCTGCAATCGTGTAAATCGACGCTTATGTGATAACAGATGTAAATCGGTATACCTCAAATTCGAAGGCAACTTTAAACTTTTTTTAATTAAAACTAATTAATTGAAACACTAATATCACTAATAAAACAGCTTTATAAGGAACCTTAAATTTAAAAAAATACAGAGTAAATCTACAAAAATGGTAAAGAATAGGTAGTATATACTTTGCAATTAGTGTGAATAAACGGTTATTTTTGATAATAATAAGATAAACAGATTAAAGAAAATAATTTATGGGCCTTTGTCGCATTTACCGGTTACTATTAATAATAACCGTATAAGTTTGGTCAATGCCAGTTTTTCGCATTTTTTATGTGTTGGCAACATCTGGACAATATCGGTTGATTGTTTATTTTACAAGTAGATCCTGGCCCAGAGGTAGCGCGTCTTTCTCGTGATCTGGGAGTCCCGGGTTCGAGTCTCGGTTAAACATGATCAAATCAAAAAATGGGGAAAAACCATCAGTCATCCTGAACAGAAGGATATAATTCGTTTATCGCAAAATTTAAGGAAAGCAGAGCGAAGGCCTGTGTCAAAACACCAGAAAAAATATTAAATCCCTCCGGATTTTTTAAATGCTTCAAAATACCCTTTTCTTCCTTTCAGCAAATAGATATTGGGATTGTTCATTGTCTTATCTCCCACCACTCCAAAAAAAAAAGACGAGTCTTATTAAATATGACATAAAGAAAAAGAAGACAGAAAAAAATTTGTTACAAAAAATTCAGAGCAAGTTTAAAAATAATCTGCAAAGGTGTACGCATATATCCCAATAAACCGGTTAATCATACTGACCAAACTTCACTGAGAATAACCGGTTAAGGTGAATAATTTGCGTTATTTCTCACTTGGACCAAAAGAACCGGTTAGTATGAATAATAAGCGATTATTCACATTGATCGTAACATATATATTCTCCTGAAGATTACATCCAATTTTCAGTTAAATTTAGGTAACTAAACTTAAAGCATGTCTTTCTGGTTTAATTTTTTTCTAATCTTATGAATTATTATTTAAGATTTTAAAATAAATATGGTTCTTGTGAAAACAGTCACAGTATATATATAATAATCAAAATATCAGAGGTGCAACTGCAGAAGGGGTGGGGGTGGGGTTAATGGATCAGTGACTTTTGCCTTAGGGGGTGCCATAGACATATAGAAATGGTGCCACTTTTGAATGCAACTATGATTTAGGGATTGTAAAACGATATTATTTTGAAGTGGTTTATAAATCTTCTAAATTATGGATTGAAACTAAAAGGATGACATCATATTATAACGGCACACTGTTTGTATTAACGATTAAAGAAAGACATTTATGCTGCTGAAAGTATTGTTAATTTTAAGAAATGCTTAGGAAGACGACAGTGACGCAGTAGGGAGCAGTCGTAGGTAAGAAAGTCAGCACAAATTAAACATTTTTGTATTCAAGTCATTTGTAAAATTTTTAAAAAAGGAATAAAGTGGAATTAAACCATCTAATGATTCTTTTTATATTTTCTAAGCCCCTTATGACGACTCGATGGCGAATATGTAAGGGGAGGGGGAGTCACCGATTGAATAAGAACCATATAATTCCATTGGCGGTACTTTCCTTGACATCACCATTTAAAGACAAATATTAGATATCAGAAACAAATCTTTCGATTTTCTACAGCATGAAATATTATTTTGATTTTAACGGAATAGTTTAGTTCTTAATAATTAATTTAGTTTATGCAATACCTCTGTTTCTGAGGAAATAGAAATGCTTTCTTTATTACCTTCTTGTTTAAACAGTCTGGTGGATTTTTTGCTTCGTGTTGTAGTAAATAACTGAGAGCAACATTAGATATATTCTCATTTCTGAATTAGCAGAAATATTTCCCTCTTATTCCTTCCTAATAAAATAATATAGATGGAGATTGCACATCGTATTATAACAAATAATTACGAACATGCAGTTTGTTCACTTTTTCTTTGATCGAATTGAACAAAAATTTTCCATCGAAAATAAAGGATGTCCCAAAATTAACTCAAGATTTGAATTTGCCATCATTCGTGCATTAAAGTTCTGGTAACCCTATTTAAAAAGACTGTTTGACAGCTGACAATTTGGAGTTGGTAAAAAGGGAGCCCTACAGAATAGAAAAACGCATTTTCATTGTTGAACTATATTTCGAAAATAATGAACGTTTGGTAGCCATAGTCTAAATAGCTGAGAACTGGCATATTAGATTGTTTGATTTAACACCATTATATTTCTTTCTTTGAGGTTATTCGGAGTCAAAAGACTATGCCAACAATCTCGCAAGCACGCATGCATTGAAGGTAGACATTCGATGCTGCATCCAATGCACTAAGTTTATTTTATTTAAATTCTGTATTTTTGATTTGGATTGATTTGCTTCAAATTATGTCTACGTTGTTTCTTATGGCACTTGCCAAGGACAAGCTCGCTGAGGTAGCCACTGATTTAAGTCTAATCAGCGCCTCCTGTTTTATGTAGTAGCGCCAACTAAGGACAAGAGTACGACTTTTGCTACTCACTCATCACATATTCACTTGCACAGCCCTTTTTTAAAGGGAGGGAGGCACATTGAACCGGTATTCGAACCCGGGGTGCCTTCATCCCGAAGCAGACGCTCTACACCTATGCCAGGACGCCGACGATTCAAATTATAGTATGGATTTACAAATAACATATTAAAACTGTTTATCAAATTTCCTTTCCCACTTATTTGTGTTTTCTATTTATCGCGTATTCAGGCACGCGGAATTACAGACGGCAAATACCTTCGTGGATTTGGATCACGATTCGGTAATAATCTTTAATCGTAAACTGTAAATTTTTGTTTGCTTTTTATGTTTTGTAGTAAAAGAATCCCCTTTGCTTTTAGGCAATCAAACGTCAAGTGATTTATTTCAGTCAAAATTTGGTATATATATATATATTGTAATGACCATATACCATTCTATCTGAAAGAGCTTTTTGTGTTATCTTTTTCACAGAAAAATATATGTAACACTCAAAATGTGTTTTACAGACTGTAAAAAATAAGAAATTCATCAGATAGTTGAAGTTGGATTTTTTGATAATCATAATGCATACGACGCATACGATAATAATGCATACGATACCCTTTGCGTACGACGTAGGGAAAATAGTTCGTCTAAAAAAGTACATTAACTTTTGCTGTGAATTTTTTTATGAATTTATCTTGTCATTCATGGTCATTTATTTAACGATTATTCCTTGACATCCTTTAATAGAATTCAAAAATGGAATTTGTGTTTTAGACACACTTTTCGACAATCGAGAGAAACAAAAATCACAAACTCGCATACAAACAAACGATATGTGTAAGTCACTGCGGATTTTTCAATTATTACTTTTACATGTTTTTAAAAGAACAGGAAAAAAAGCAGTTGACTCGTTGCTGAATTTTACTCACACTTTGATAGGTGCCCAACCTATAGAAGTTAAATTATAGTGTAGGCACCAGATAGGTACTGAATTTTACCTATCTTGTTCTCTCGTTACTAATTATCGTGTTGACTTATATTCGAACAACTGGACAGACGGACTCCCGCTGAACTAATTTTACTTGGAATTTGATAGAAATCTGCAAATTTGGTGTAAAAGCAACATGCGGAATTTAAAAAATCTAGCTTAAATAATTTTCTAGTTATCTTTACGACGGACAAAAGGACATTTTATATAAATGGATTTTCTGAACTCCGGAAGGTTTAAAATGTATAGATTCATCAAAATCTCGAGGTCGATTTTTTTTGACGATTCCAACACTTTCTCAACACGAATTAAACAAGAAAATAAAAAAGACTTAAACGTATTCATGCAGCTTTGAAATGCAAACGTTGATTAAAATCTCGCTGCAAATTTTTTCGTTGATGATAATGCATTTCTTTGAATAGGAAAAACCCAAATATTTCTTCAGTTTAGTGTATCGGTGCAAAAATTAAGAAGCATTTAAGAAATATTGTCAAATTAACCGAGTAGAACCAATGAAAAGAGGTTTCATTATATTAGATAAGACAGTGGATACGTAGTTTGTAAGATAAGACAGGAATGCAAACGCTTCTCTTACGATACACCCATTCCTTATTGTTGTAAGGAATGCAAATGCTTCTTACAAAACACATTTTCTGTATTGCTATAACTAATGCAATTGTTACCTTTGTGGAATAAATATTCTGCATTTTTGTAAGGAATACAAATACAAAACATACATTCTACATTTTTGTAAGCAATGCAAATACGAAGCACACATTGTATGTTGTTGCAAGCAATGCTTCTCTTACTAAGCATGCATTCTTTGTATTGCTTGTGATCTCTTTTTGCGATAAGTTAGCATCTTGTTTCCTTCTTTTTTTATGTACGAACGCTACAAGGGGATCTAAAAGTAAATGATTTACTTATCTGCAAAAGAAGGAAACCGATGTTAAACATTTTCGCTGATATTCCTTCAGCTTCCTAGATCAAAACACGCAATTCTGACAACAATGCCCCCTGAACCTAGAGCAACAAAAAGACCTTGACACTCAACTGAAAAATAAGAAGAAAAACTAGCCAAAAGCAGGCAAAAATGCCCTTCTTTAATCACCCGAAGAAGCTACAAAATGGCAACAAGGGCAAAAAATGCCACCCCCTCAAAAAAAGCAACGTATTCCTACTTGCCTGAGGTGAGTGTTGCTTTACGAGTTGGAGTTTTTGTTGAGTTTGAACAAGATAGGTGTGAAAAAGAGAGCGCAAGGTCCTCCATGCCTACACCCCTTCCATTCACTATCTGCGGTGAAAAATGGGGCAATTATTACCAGAGATTCGAATATTCTAAGAGCTGCTCTGCAAAAATTTTGCGGTTGGAGTGGAAGAAAGGAGGGTATTTTGAGAACATTTAAGACGTCGTAAAAGACTCTGGGGTTCTCTTTATCGTGAAACTGAGCGGTATTTATTGGGAGAAGTGATGTTTTATTTTTTGAAATTTACAATGTAAAGTGAATAAAAGTGATTCTCTCGGCCCTTCTTGACTTTTTCTTTCAAATGTAAACGGGTTTTTTGACAGAATGGCAACCTTTTTTTTTCTTATGAAAATCGAATGTCAGTATAAGGAGGGTGGGTTTCGGAATATGGTTGCTGGTCAAAAGAAATTGTTGAGTTTTTTATTGAAGTGTCAGTGATTTTTATTCTTTAAAATATGCATATAAAAATTCTACAATTCTTTGACATTGGCGGGGGGGCTAGACGGGCTGTCCAATGCCACTAAAGAGAGAGCAACTCCAGACAGATTGATTAGTAATATGTTACTAGCATAATTATCAGAATTCTAAGAATTTGTAAAAAAATAAATACTTTTTAAATTATAAACTAATGTGATGACCTTATTAACACTTATAAATATAATTGTACAAGTTTCGTAATGTTCAGTGAAAGATGCCCATCTAAGCAGAATAGACAATTTCCTGTGACCGCAAGCTGATCAATTAACGAATTTTTTTTTCTAGTAGCTAAATAAAAGATTTTGTAAAAAATAAATTCAGTGGCTTATGAAATAATAATCTGATACTAACCTCATTGTCTAATATAATTGGACAGATTCCAATATATAAAATTACATTTACTAAATTATTAGAATACTTGTACCTATTGAGCCTCATCTTCATCGCTGTTGTGTAGAAACCTGTTGATGGGCAATTGGAAGTGATAACATTCAAATAAAAATACATTTTTGCAAATATAATAAAAAAATAATCTAAAATAAATCATTTATTTGGTAAAAATGTGTTTAAATCTGGAATCAGATTGCTCAATTTATCAAAAGAAGAGGCCTTATGTGACCACTAAATATTGAAAACCGCCATCAAATGTTACGTTAATGGTTTTTGTGATTTCATAATGTGCACTATATAGAACCGTGAAATGCCTAAATTTACCTCCTTACCAATGCTGTATATACAGTGCAAAATGTTCTGTGTTCGCTACACATGTGGTGTGTGCTGTTTAAAATTTACTAAAGTATGATGTGCTCTGTTCCTATATTGTGCGTGCAGTGCACAATGAGCTACGTTAAGCTGCATATTGTACTCATGCATTGTATACAGTAAAAAATGTGCTACATTATACTGTGTTATGTACATTTTCTGTGCTTGCGATTCAAAGCGTGCTGCAATGCGCTGTGATCTGTTACGCATGGTTCCTGATATTCAGTGAATAGTATCGAATTTGGGTTTTAAAAACGTTTTTCTCGGTCATTTCAAATCAAAATGAGACGCAGAACTGCTGCTATAGTAAAAATAAATCCCATGCTGATATTTAATTCATTTTCATTTAGAATTATCGCTCTTGCCTGTTTCTGAAAGTAGGGACTTGCAGACGGTCCATCTGTCGTTGGATTTGACCCAAAATTTTACAGGTGTAGATGCTGATGCCGAATTTGCTTTCCCAATTTTATCTATCAAGCTCTCTTCGTTTTATGGATGTCATATTAACTTCTATTGGAATAGCTAGACAAACAGACTTCCACTGAAGGGTTTGTGTTCAAAATTTGATAGAAAGATACAAATTTAGAATAAAAACCATATGTCCGATTTCACCTTTATAGCTCAAATCATTTCTAAGTTGATATTATTACAGCTTGACATAATGACAAAAAAAAGGACTTTTTGTATATAGAGGTCTAAAACTTTAAATTCGTGAAAATCTTGAATTCGAATTTTACATGGTCAATCTTTTGTATTCGAGAAATTAGAAAATGAATATTCTAAAAAAGGATTATTTAAAAATTTTCATGCCATATTTTTATATACTCTTAAAATACAGTTGACCGATATATCTTACTTTAATTATTATACAGATTATCGCCTATTTTTCTATTGATATAAAGCAAGAAAATATGCACTTCTTTTTATTCTCGAAAGAGAATAAATCTGCACGTCAATTCGAAACTTAACGCTTGAGGGGGTAAGAAACCGAAGAAGCCCCATTCTTCCTCAAAAGTGATGGCTGAGTTCTTTTTCGACCTTTCACCACTTTTCAACCTTGAAAGGATGCACCAGCATCCAAACGCATGGGGAAGTTGTTCATTACTTTTTTAATTCGGCTTGCAACCGAAATGTCTTTAGAGGTCACACTATGTTGCAAAGAATAATAAAAAAAATTTCTCAGTAGTTCATTGCATTGTTATATCATAACATATATTTTTTCAGAATAGTAGCAATTAACTGAATCAAGACAAATGACCTTATTTTGTGTAATGCATGTAGGTATTCTTATTATTTGATATATCCCCCAAAGACAGGATTAAAATAGTTTTATGAATAATGTTAAGGTGAAAGCTTTTGTAAAATATTATAAAATACGAAATTCTTTTATCATCTGAATTTTTAAAAAAAATAAAACTAATGCTATTAATTTAACATAAATTTTTTATAAAATTGGCGATCTCTAGTCTTGTTCACAAATTTTTAATACGTATGATTTAGTGCTTCAAATTTAAAGAAAATTTTTTCTGTATGATAAAATTCTTAAATCGACTGAGAATTTTTTTAAAATTAAATTGAAGACCAGCAGCCAAACGATTTTCTGAAAATTGCCGATTTTTAACTTACTTCTTAAATTTTTTTATACTTTATATGGAAACTTCAAATTCTGTTCACAAGCGGTGAATATTAAGAAAAGTTTTAATAAATTATTTGATGTAATTACTTAAATAGCTAATCTTTTCTTAATAAAAAAGATAAAAAATAAATCAATTGTTGTTCCTGAAATAAATTGTTAACTATCAACATTTAAGATTTACTTTAAGTACTCTTACGGGATTCTACTAATATGTTCTTGGTAGCAGTTCTTCATACAAATTCTTTTACAATCAAAACATTTTCAAAAAATATATAAAAGCAAACAATGATATCAAAAAATAAAGGTAAAATATTCAAATGATCTAACAATGGCAAAAGTATAAATTTGTTATTAATTAATTCCCTATTAAATTATTAATTTATTATTGATTAAATTCCTTATTTCAAAATTTATCTGTGCCTATCCAATTATTTAATAATAAAATTAGTAAAAAGTGAAAAATTCAAAATTGAATATCAATTTACTTATAATGGGGATATACTTGATATAATTGAGAATGTAGAATTTGAATTCTTTTTAAAGGTATAAAAGGAGTTCCCATAGTATAATTTGCTTTATACTTACTGCTTGAAAACCACAGAACATTATTTCGAAATGGTTGAATATTTAACTTTTGAACTTAGATAATGTTCTCTATCTTGTATTAAAGTAACTGTGGAGCAAAGTTTAGTTGAATTCGGCCGGGTTTTTTGGATATCTGAAGCCTGCAATGATACAAACAAAGCCGCAATGAGCTGTATTCATATTAAGATTTTTGAATGAACGAAAAGAATCACGAGTGAAAAAAGTTTAAAGGAAATGAATACATAATCAATTGACTGATAATTTTTAAGAGAATATATTTATTAGAATTTTTTAAAGTTTATTATTTACAAAGATATAGAAAAAGGTGTTGGTAAAATTTTTACAACACAATTATATATTAACTAATTAATTGCTAAGAGTGTATAATTTAATGTTTAACTATCTATGAATTAATAACTTATAAAAAGAATTTTTTTTTTGCTGTGCTCCCCGATTGAAAGGAGAAAATTTTAGATATATATTTTTAATTTTTTTAAGTATATAATCGAAATTAAGGAATAAACACTCCTTTAGTGACCGTTCCTCAATTTAATTCTTTGAAGTTAATTTGACAATTTCATAGTTAAAGGGCCATAACTTCAGGAGCTGCAAATGTATGGATAGCGTGTATTTATTTATAAGTAATGGTATATTATTTTATATATAATATGTGAACTTTGTATTATGTACTTAATTTTAAATTATCTTATTCAAAATTAAAGAATATTCTGGCGTTACTTTTTACTACCCATTTTGAAAAGGAAAACATATTGAAGTCCCGGTATTCAAATAGTTAAAAGGATTAACAGATTTATAATGGTATAAGAATAACCTGATCATATTTATGAACTTCTTTAATATAGAAATGAAATATTTTTGTTTCGTTATAGTGCACAGGAGTTTTAGAGCTGAAACTTACCCTACCTTAGAAAATGTGTAAAATATATTAAAAATGAGAGCAAAAATGTGAAAGTGTGATATCGTTTTAATGAAGGCACATCATCAATGGTGTGTGTATAAACACATTTCTTTCACTAAACGAGGTGCCTTGAGTAGATTCTAAATAAAAAAAAAATTTTTTTTTAAAGGAATTTTACTTAGCTTTGCTTTTTTAAACACTACAGCTGTTTTATGAACGATTGCTCATCAGTTGAGGGTTTTTTTTCTCCACTTTCTTCGATACATTATTCCTTTGATGGGGGAAGTAAGTAATGTGGGAAAAATTCAATAACATACCATCAAAACTCGATTAAACCTCAACGTAAAGGGTCTTTCGTGTTAAGTCTATCCATTAGCAAATTTCTTTCTTATTTCACATTTTTGCAAAATGTTGCTTACGAAAAAGAAGAAAGTTGTATTGGATTTCTGCAAAAAGCAGGATTATATAGCTGACACTGGCAGCATTAATAATTGATGATATTATTTTATTGGAAATATAGAGTGGCAGCAACAATAAGTGATCTTTATGCAGTATTTATGTTTATATGTATATATGTCGTTTTATCCTATTTTGTATAAAGTTTCCATATGGTAAAACGTTACATTTTTTTCTATTATCAAAAAATTTATATAAAGACTCTTTTAGTATTTACAAACATTCTCTTTGCAATATTCTTTTATAAAATAATATAAAGGATGTCCAAAACTTAAAGGAACGGAAAATGAAGGAATTTATCCGTGCTATTGAATTTGGCAGCTCTATTAAAAAGCATTTAATAGCTGATAGTTCATAGTAAAAATTGGAGAGTTACACGATAAAACAATGCGTTCTCATTGTTGAACTATATTTCAAAAATAAGGAAAGTCTTGCCCCCACATTTCCAAAATTTGAGATTTGCCCTCCACCCTAGACTGGCGATTTGACACCATTCAGTTTCTTTTTATGGGTATTTGATGCCAACTATTTGTAATCGCGCGTGTATTGAAGGGGGAAATTCAGCGCTGCATCGATGAAATTCAGTTGTATTTAAGTAAAATGATTGGGGAGAGTTTTACCAAAACAGTACGCTTATACTGGCAAAGTCGTAGGTGCCATTTGCCGTATGTGTTATTCCATACATAACCTTATCATGTGTACTTTACGATTTTATAAAAGTATAACAGTTCTAATGAAAAACTGTATTTTTTATTGAATTCAAATCTTGTGTTTACACGTTTTTCTATCGTGCAATGCCTCCCCCCTTTTGCTAGCCCTGAACTATCAGTAGTAAAATAATTTTTAATAGGGTTACCAACACTTAACTGCAAGATTGGTGGCAGTTTTGCATCTTGTGTTATTTTTGGGACATCTTTTGTAACGATTCGTTAGCCAAAAATAGTTTTACTTTCTCTAAAATTTAAGGTGTATTTTTTCTTCATTAATTAAATTTATTTTAAGTGTAAAATGAATGAAATAAAAAGAATAAAATAGCAAGGCCTTGAACTTGTATTCAGCAGCAAACCGACCTATTTAATAAACTTATTGTATTGAAAAAAAAATAGAAAACCAAAAGCAAGTGATGGTTTCGAAACAAGTTTATATTTCAAAACGAAATTTGATTCTTCTGCGATATTCATACAAAAAAATGTTATGTTTAAAAAAAAGGAGATAAAATTTATTCAGATACGCATCGATTATCATCCCTATTGTATTTTTATATAAAACTATACATCGATCATTTATAATTATAAATAGTTTTAACTAGCTACAAACAATATATAAGCCGTGCCTTCATTTTCCATAAATTAAAATCATTCTGTAATTAATAAAATAACAAAAAATCTTTTTTTTTCAGGAAATTTTAGACTCGAGAGTGAATGAGAAACAAAATATATCTGATTTTTTTATTTGTACGTTATCAAATTAACTTTTGGCAAATGTTAAAGACTTCTGTAATTTATATAGTAGAAATATTTTTAGCTTAGTTTCACAAGTTATTATTATTGAAAAATAATAGTTACTAAACCCATGTCACTATGATAGGGATAGAATTTTTTAACAATAATGTACTTATTCAATTTTTTTGCATAAAACTCAGCGAAAACTCTTCTATTAAGCAAAAATATATCAATTAGAAATCAAAATTATCTTAAACATCAGAAGAAACGTAGTATATTTTATCCAAACAGAGGTACAGATCAGAACCTTTGTAAATTGGAAGTGTATCAAATGACTTGTGAAACTTTTGCTGATATATAAATGATATATCTACTATTTTCCAAATAAATTAACTATGTTTCTATTCAACGCTTGAATACTGAAGTTCTGTTGATAAAAAACACACAGAAATTTCACTCTTCCCACCTTTTCAAATATTGTAAAAAAAAAGGAAACACTTTGTAAATAAACGAATTGTTTCTTCTGTATATTAGGAACTGAAGGAGACTATTTTTGGAAAACTATTATGCCGAATTTCATCAATAAATGGGCATTAAACCTTAATTTATAAAATACTTCATAAGATAGTTTTATCAAGGTTTAGAATATGAGAAAATAGCAGTTAAAGATACAATAAAACTAAGGTGTTTTAAAAATAAACGCGCATTCCCAAATGATGAAAGAAGAAACAAGAATTAATAAGTAGTTCAGAAATGAAGTTTGTTTAAAAAAAACTATACACAATATTTTCGCCAAAGATTCTGAACATATGACACCTAGATTCAAAATTGCTTATTTTATAATTCACATTGGATTTACATTTGCATTAAGAGAAAGATGTTCGCTTTGTTTTCGTTGTCAAAATCGCTTGCTTTAAAACATGTCATAAAAACATATTTCCATTACAATCTAAATTGAATACGGGATAAATCACTTTGATTATAACATTACACCACGTGGAGTGGTCTTCCCAAAGCTTCATCGCATACTTTCTAATAAACTTGCCATATCAGAAAACGCTTTACATGGCATTACTTACAATAGTTAACAAAATATTAACCTTTGACATGAATTTAGCATTTCTATTGAAACTTTTTTTCATACTTGGCGATTAATTTAGCTATTAATCCCAGGCAGGTTATAATAGTGTACAAAAATCAGGTCTGTGTTTTCGACACTTTTTCTCAACCTATTGATATAAAACTGCCTTTGAAGCCACAAAATCCCATACCAAGTTAGGTACATTTAAATGATTAAATTTTTAAATGATCGTGTTTACATGTTTCTGAAAATAGACGTTCGATACGAAGTTGGATTTGGATAAAAATCTGCTAGTTGCCAACCCTATAGAGGTTAAGCTTTGTGTATCGAGTGTGATCGATCTGGCTCTCTTTGTTTCACTATCATTTAACTTATATTCGAAAGCTAGAATTCCTCACAATAAATTTTATTCAAAATCTGATAGAAATCTTCAAATTTGTTGTGAAGACTGTAAACCATGTTTCAACAAACTAGCTCAAAGTATTTTTGTCTTATCTTTGACACAGACAGACATTTTCTAAAAATATATTTCTCCATCTCTGGGATGTTTGAAACGTAAAGATTCGTCAGTTCGTCAAATTCAATTTTTTTTTACTATTTCTATACTTTTTCTATAATACATATAAAAGAAAGAAATTCTAAGTTTGTTCAAAATGGTCATATAATTGTTTTTGTCATGTAAACCAAAGCAAACTTTATTTATTTATTTTTGATGAAGTTTGTTTTGAATGTGATATTGTGGTAATAGATAATAAGATACGAACAACAGAAAAAAGATAGTGTTCTGTAGTTAATAACATTTTCTTTGATTTAAAAACAAGTAAATTCCCAGAAGGGTATCTACTTCAAAGATAAATAATTTGGATAAAATTATTAGAAGCACGAAACACAGGAGAGATTTGTAACGTAAAAATTCGTCAGTTCGTCGAATTCGATTTTTTTGATGATTTCTAAACTTTTTCTATAAAACATATACGAAAAAAAGTAAAATTCTAAGCATGTTCAAAATGGCCGCATAATTGTGTCTTATCTTAATTTAAATTTTTAAATAAATAAGTGAAACGTCCAAACTCAATTCAAATCTGTGAGATCTATCCTTGCATCTAAAAAAAATGAGTATCTAATATGAGACTGTAAATTCATGAGTGCTCAGTTAAAAACACACACTTTCAGAGTCTTTCCTCAAAATGAACGTTTTGTTCTTCAGAATACAGCGAAGAAAATGATATATATTTAAGAGATTTTCTTGTGTACTTATTGAAGTCAAAGTTTGATCCAGAAATACAATTTGAATGACATGATGAATTTTGTTTAAAATCGCTGCGTATTAGCTGTATTCCATATATATATATATATATATATATATATATATA
>JAOUZG010051511.1:709915-725531 GCA_026289955.1 Argiope argentata
ATTAGCTGTATTCCATATATATATATATATATATATATATATATATAACAGAACAGACGACTTCGTTATATAATGGATATGACTCATTATATTATACATATCACTATTTTAAATGCTAAAATTGTTTATCAAGTTTTATTTAAGTCTTGGATTATTGACAGTTTGGTGTCTCGAATTAGACGCATTTCTTTATAGTATCCTGCGACCGTAAATTTTCTTATAATTTTTGATGAAATAAATAATAATTTATAATTATGAAAACTATTTTATAAAATTGATTGAATCATTATTTCAAACAAAATTTTAAATTGAGCTTTTTTCCCATTTTATCATCTTCTAATATTTAAAAAATTATTTTTTCAGATAAATTGCTGCTGGTTAAAATTATTTTTTCCGGCAGCATGTCTGGAATGTATGCTTGAAGATTTTCTATATTAATAATAAAAGAAAATATTCAAGTTTTGATATGTTTTAGAAAAGACCCTTCGAATTAAGGCTATTCAATTTTAAAGAATGTTAATGTGCGTCATGCTGCAATTAAAAAATTTTTTGATTAGAATTTTAATTTATTAAAAATTAAATGAAGCGTTCTTGTTTTTCCATGAAGTTTATTTCCTCTTGAGAGAATCAATTACCGACAAGTTTTGCATAAGAAATTTTATTAAAATTAACTATCCAGTATCTCTCGAAATATCTAGGCAGTAACTAATAAAAAAATTATCAATTATAGGCTCATAATTTCTATTGTTCTTGTCTTCGACGAAACGAAAAAAACGACGTTTCGCTACAATATTACAAATTATTTGATAAGTCTAAATACTCCTTTTAACATTTGCAAAGAATTTTTTTTGAAGATGGGGGCTAACTTGAAAACTCGAATCAGATATAAAATATCGAACATTTTTTTATTCAATATTCTTTATTTTTTAACTACTTTCTTTACAGAGGCATCTAATTTTTCTGTGCTCATTCCTTGAGAAGTTCAACTCATTTTTGTAACTGCATTATGCATTTTCTAAAGCTATTTTCCATCATTAAATAATCAAATTTTAAATTTTGATAAAATCTCATTAATTTATATTTAATGCATACTTTTTGTGCAAATTTGATTGAATGATTTCTTTATATATTTTACAGTTTCGAAGCTACGAAACATGTAATATTTGTAAGACTTTGCATTTGTTTCGTCTTCGTTTTCAATTTCTGTTGCATTTATAGTCGAATTCTACTATTTTATGTCTGGTAGAAATACGAGTTATTTTTTTATTTATTATCTAAGTAGTGCATTTCTTAAACATTTGAAATTTTTGCCCGAATGTCGATCGAACACTTGAAAATCGACCTCGCGCGCTCTGGCAACTTATTTTTCTACTCCAATCCACCGATTTGGCAGCATTTTCGTTTTTTTTTAGTTTGCAAGGTTTCTAATAGATGGCTCTGGTGGCTCAGTGAAGATAGGGCTGAAAAACCGGTGTAAGCTGGTTTCTAAATCGCGTTTTATTGCTTTTTTCATACATTAAAGGCGGGAATTTCGTTTTCACTAGTTCGGTGCATCGGAAGCTGCAAATATAATTTCTTTTCAGTATGGAGTTTAAAAAAAAATGAGTAACAAAAAGTGGTAATTAATGGATGATAATTTAGGTATGGAATCTGATACTGAAATTGAGATTTTGTTATCGAATTTCGGTTATGGATCTGAGAGCAAAACGGTTGAAAGATTTAAGTTTCGTTTGGAACTTTTGTGAATTTGATATTAATCATTTCCCTTCACCTCCAGTTTGATATTTTTTTTCCTGAGAATCCATGTATTCGTTTGACAATTGATATAAGTGATGACATTCTACAATTTTTATCATGTCAGAACATGATGTTTTTAAGATGAGGTTTTTGGCGTCAACAAAAATCCGTTGGCGAAAAAAAAATATTATCTGCACGTGCATCTCAAAAAATCAGCTTTTAATAACGTGAAATGAAATAAATAGGAAATGTGATATATTTTTTAATAATAAAGGCGAGACAAAGTTTTTTTTTATCGTTTGCAATACTAAAGTGACTCATTCAATGAAACAATTAAAATGAATAAAAATATAATTTAACTTGCACGAGCAAATAATGCTTGGTCATTCAAGAAATGATACTTTGAAATAAGGAAAACAATTTTCATTTTAATCATTATTTGATATTTTCTTTGATGGTAATCTTCGAGAAATTATAATTTCTAAAACTAATAAATACGCAGGTCGAATTATCCGAATCAATCTTCGAAAGAAAAGCAGATCCAATATTGAATGAATCCAATATTGAAAGACAAAATTCAGATTTTTCTGTGTACTGTGTGAAGTACTTTGAAAAATATCTGATGTTGAGTAATACTTTAGAAAGGAATAATCAACGTCAACTCATTTTTGTTTCTTCAAAAAATTATGCCTTATTGAAATTTCATAGTTATTTATTAGTATTTACATTTTTCTATTGACTTCGAATTTGACGCTAAAACTCACGAGTCTAGAAACAGTGGCTGATAATCAAAAATTTGAATATTTGATTATGTATTATCACACCTGAAATATATATAACAATTTGGGGAGAGCTGACATTGGTGAAGAAAGTATAGCATTCTGAGCAATGTATCGCTGAAGGAGTCACGATTCGATGCAAAAAGTTTTATTCTATGCAAATCAAAATCAGGAATATCTACTTATTATGTACACTGAAAAAGATACACTTATCGATGATGATTATGTGCACCTGTAGAAATTATCGAAGAACAATTATCACACCCCACCAGTGGACAGATCACAGATACAGAAACAAATATGCACGGCACATCTAAGAAATGTGTCTTTCTAAAAGAAATGTGAAATATCGTTTTCTATTTTAAAATATTAAAAACATCTTTCTTTAAATGAAATGCTTTTAATTAAGGTTTTAAATAAAAGAAGCCTGATGGGGGAAGGTTATTGCACCCCAACAGATTGCAGACATCCTTCTTAGCATAAGCATGCACGTTATAATCAACTGTAAGAGAAAAGAGAATTGCAGTTAAGAAAAAGGAAGGATGACGAAATCTTTTCTTTCCAAACAGAGAAAGTGTGCATTACAAAATAAATGGATTGAGTTATGATTTTGTCGTCTGTACACGATCCTGTGTTGACTGAAACACCAACATACAAGCATGAAGACAGACAGAAATCGATTGAAGTGCGATGATTCTGTAGGTAGAATTGGCATCCCATCAGTTATCTAAACGTAACAAAAAAGAAGGAAATGTTACAAATATATAAACTTCCGCAGTTTAAATATGCGGTTCTAGAAGCTTTTGTCTGATACCAATCAGCATGATGGAAAATACTAGACTTTCAAGTTAGATTTAATTGATCACCGGATTGAAAAAAATGGAAAATCAAGTGAAAAAAAAAAAGGATGAGAGGAATTTTGCCCAATTCCTTAATATAGACTTAAAGACACATTTTAGAAATGATTATGCCCATAAAAAAAATTACGATGTGGCAGAAATTCGTATGTCTCTCGAAAAGAAATGGTATTAAAGAACGAGTGAAAAAAAAAACCCACTATTTTTCCTACTGATTTGATTTATCAAACAAAAGCTGAATTTTAACAGAAAATTAAATGTAAGTAAATTAATTTTTTTCAGTAGTTAAATTTATGTGAAGTATCCTCCCTAGCTTGATAATTCTTCCTCAAAAAATTATCATTTTTAACATTTGTCAATTAAAACCAGAGAAAGGGATCTTCCCAAATTTTTCTTGCGTACTCTCTAATAATGGTATCATCCTGGAAATCACTGTGCAGGAAATTAGGGTACCATTGATAAGAAATATTAGCCTTTGGCCGGAATTTAGAATTTTTATTGAATCTGTCATTTTACCCTTGGCGAGTATTTTGGCTATTAATTCCTGGCATGGGATTAATATCTGATAATCGAATGTGTAGTTTAGATTGTTTTTCCATACGGATTGAAAACATTGTACACAATTATATTCACAGAATCACATATCGAATTTCATAATTTTAAGTATTCCATTTTTGAGTTATCGCATTTACACTAAAAAATACAGAACAACAAACTGTCAATCTTTTGTTGTATTAAGTTCAAAATGTGATAACTATCTTCCATTGTAGTCTTTAAATCTTGTAACTAAAAATTTTATTCATCTAGCCTTCCTTGTTTTGTAGTTATCGTGTTAACTTGCATTCGATCAACTGTAACAAACAGACTTTTCTGTAGGGATTTTGCACAAAATTTTTAAGAAATTCACGAATTCAATGGCAATATCGTGCTCCACTTTTCAACGGTCCTACAGAAACCGTTTTACAATTATCTTTGTCACAGACAGACGGACATTTTCCAAAAATGTATTTTTCGAACTCAAAATGATCTAAAACATGGAGATGCGTCAAAATATTTTAACGATTACTTAATTTTCTTTATGCTATGCATTTTGGAAAATTAAAAAAAATAATTAGAAAACCAACTGTAAAATGGTTGAATTATTTGAGGGGTTTTATTGGAATTCACCATGAAACATTCAAAACCTAGTTTTTTTGTTTTATACTAATTTGTAGCAAAAATATTTTTAAAAAATAATTTTAGCTTTTATGGGATATACTTTTGTTCCATATGCATTTTTTACAATACCTTATATTCTGAAATTCATAAGTTTAAAATATTATAATTTTTAATAGTAGGCACGTGAAGAAAAATATGCGCCTAAAGAATTGGCAACGAAGATATGAAATGCTAAATAGAAGATGAGACAATCACTTTTAATCAAAACCGCTTTGACAACCATTCATTTCAGTGGATTAGTTAGTATTGACCAAAAAACTTCTCTTCGATTTCCGTCGTACTTCGGAATAACTTTGTTATATTCTCTGCTCCCCAGTTTCGTTTTCTCCTGAGTACACGGGACAGAAACCTATTTTCCTAATTACTTTTGATTTGGGAGTCCAGACACTTGGGAATTACTTGGCTATCGTTTGATTTATTAAGCGATACATTGCATCAACCCCGAAAGCAAATATTTAAGAATTGTGGATGAAAGATCAACAATTGTTCTAACGTATTGTTTAAGATATATTCATTGGGATCATTTAAATCGAAAATTTTGTTTTTTTTTAGTTTATAATTCAATTAATCACTTCTTGTTCTATAAATTTAGAAAAAATCCATTTTAATTTAGAGTGATGATACTTGGATTTATTTCGCTACAGAAAATTTTTAATTTTTATGTTAGAATACATAAAATACTAAATCTTAAATTATTAAATTGAATTACTACATTATTTTAATCAAAATATGAAAAAGTTTTTTCATCAAAGTATTTATAATATTTTTTCCTGGCAGATTTATAGAATATCGCTAATGATTTTTATTGCAAAAAGGAATTATAGTATTTTATTCCTCGCATATTTACAGAAAATCCCGAAAGATTTTTAATGACCTCAAAAAGTTAATTATCGCGGAAAGTGATTTATAAATTTTTAAAGAATAATACAAATTTAATTAAATATTGCAATTGTCAATTTAAGCATGTATTTTCAACTAGGAATACGAAGACAATAATTTATTTTCAACTGTGATTTCATCTCCATCGGTATTTGAAAACAAATAATCTTGTTTTAAATTACGGTAAATTTAAAAATAATTTTCAACTTAAAGAAACATTCTTTTGTATCAATAAGTTATAGTGAATTTCCATGGAATGTATCTCGTTCTTATGTACTTATTAATATCAGCTCAGTTACTAAATTAATCTTTAAAAATTAATCTTTGTTAATTTTTTTGTAGTGAAACTGAGCGTACTCAAAGGAAACATTGCTTTTAACGAATTAAAAACTAATTATTTATTTAATTATCATAAACATTTTTTAACATTAAACATGTCCCACAACATTTGTAAGAATGCTTTGAAGAAATTCTCTTTAATCATTTGAATGTCCATGCCATAAACGAAAAAATTAATCTGGTTTTCAGCTTTAATCATATAGATAATGAATTATAAAGCAATGACTTATCTAACAAAAATAGAAAAGAAAATATATTTAAAGCATGTTAAAAATGTATTTTAAAGATAATTTTTAAATAACATTTTAAGTCATTTTGTCAATTCCACTAAAATTATCTCAAAATTATGCGCATATAAATAACAATTATTATATTGATATTGTCTCTAGTAATTTATGGAACAGAATTATTATGACTGCAAAATTATCTTAATGGATAAAATGAAAGAAATTCTAATTAAACTTAAATTCTTTGTTTTACTTGAAAACCAATATTCCAACCCAGTATTAATAATATAGTAGGGGTTTTTTGTAATACAATATAAATACGTAAAGCGCAATAATTTGCATGGAAATAATACTCAAATCGATTCCAAAGTGACCTTCGGCATCTTTTTCTAGCTATACAAGAACGTATCAAAATGCTAGTTATTTAAGATACTTTTGATCCTGCCCTTGAAACTAAGAAACGTGAAGGTCAGACAAAATTATGCGCATCAATACCTATTAAACACTTTTTTTTATTGACTGTATTTCAATTCTATCTGATTTAGAAATCTGGTTCTAAATCAGTTTACGAATCTTTTTTTTTTTTTCGAAAAGCTTAAATTAAAAAAGAAGATCATGGATTTTTCTGACGTCATAAAAAGCCTTAGATCTAAAATTAAACCATCCAGATTTTTTTTAAATCTTTGCAAACTTGATCGCTCATATTATTTTGAAACAATTAAGGATAGTGAAGGTAAGGATAGGTAATAGAGGAAAAGGTAAGGATTTATAATTTTCACATTCTGTTCTTTATAGAAAATATATTTAAAATTTAAATTTACTTCCTTTAACTTAAAAACAAACAAACAAAGTTTTATTCTTGTCTTGTAAGACATTCTTTTGTTTTATACATTATTCAATACCAACTGACATTAGCGTCCAACTGAATTTCCAGGAATATTGTATGCTTGGACTCTTAATTTTAATAGGATTTCTTACTCACAACTTGGTATGAAATGAACTCTTCTGTGAAATATTATTAAGTGTTACATTATGACAGACATTCTAACCATGTTGTAATAATAGGCTAACGCTTGTTCTATTCAATGTGTGCAGGTATAATCCTAATGAAATTCATTACCATAGTGTAGTTAAAAACTCTACTCTCCGATTAATTTTTTCTTCAAATTTCTTCGTCATGTTTCTCATAAATTACATAGATATTTTTTAAAAAGATCTTTATTCCCACACCTCCGAAAGAAAATCACGCGATTAAATATTGAGGCATAATATTATATGATATTCATCGATATTCGGAATATTATATTATACTATTGAATAATGGGACACAACTCGGGATAGTTTTCTGCAATATGTTTCATGGCCTGTAAATTCCGCTTTTAATTGATGTGCTTTATTAGCCAAAGGAACAAAAACTTTATTATTTAATGTTGTTAAAATTCTATCAAACAATTGTTGACCAACCTATTCATTTTATCAAACGGGCCTATCCATGTGATAAACAATAGCCGCCTTGAGATTATATACGAAAATTAGTTATATGCGTTTTCAAAATGAAAATCATAGGTACTATTAGATGAAATGAAAGCTTTTTGAAAATTTTTTGCAGATCAAGGCATACGATGCATTAATATAAAAGAAAGGTAATTTTAAAAAAATAAATTAAAAGATTATTTTACTAAGTGAATTCATTTCAAGAATTCTTTATATCGAACTCAAAACCCGAATTCATTGTTCATTCAAGAGTGTTACACTATTTCCTTTAGAATCCTCATCAATTTTAAATTATTTTAATCCACAGAGGGCGGCATGTAACTAGAACACTTTTCAAGTATTCCTTGAAGGTTGCTTTTTACTTTCTCGCATATGTGATATGTAAAGAAAAAGCATTATAATTCTTAAAAATTCGAACTGAAAATTTAGAAGAATCTCCGTGTTCTCATGTCCTAAAAACACATTTATTTTGTCTGTCATCTGTACTAAAAATACATTTATTACATTGGAACAGTGTCTGTCGAGTACCTAAAATGTGTTGGAAAAAGTTTACTGTTAGAATAAAAATGATAAACTGATACTTTTTTCAGTGTAATAAAATGCATCTATTACATTAGAACTTTGTATATCTAATTCTTAAAAAAACATTGAAAAAGGAGTGCTGTTAAAATAGAAATTAATGCCCGTTCCAATGTAATACAATACATTTGAAACATTGGAATTTTGTCTGTCTAATTCTAAAAAAAAAATTCAAAAGGAGTTCTGTTAGAATAGAAATGACAGGCTAGTACTTGCACCATTTCATAATAATATACATTTATTATACTTGAACTATTATCTCTTAATTCTTAAAAAAAAATAATTGAAAATGGAGTGTTGTTAGAATATACCTAAGAAACTAATATTTGTTCCAATGTAATAAAGTACATTTGTTGCATTATAACGATATCTATCTATTTTTTTAAAAAATCAAGTCCGATGTCTATCTATTTTTTAAAAAATCGAATTCAAATATAACTAATACTTGTTTCAATGTAATAAAAACAGTTATTACATTTTAACTATGTGTATCTAATTTGAAAAGTATTGAAAAAGGAATGCTGTTAGAATAGAGGTAAAAAATCAATACTTATTCCAATGTAATAAATTTCATTTATTACATTAGAATCATACCTATCTATTTCTAAGCAGAATCATCGAAATTTTTTAATTAGAATAAAAGTGGGAAACTGAAATCAAGATGATGAAATATTGGGCATCACGGTTGTAAAGAAAAGAAACTATGAAACTCAAAATAAGTGTATCAATTTTTAAGATACTGCATTAAAATTTTTTTAAAAATTAAATACCTTCGATTATTTTGTAAAAGTTTTCCTTAATTCATTATTGCGACAAAATCTGAAGGCTAAAAAATTGATTTAATGATATACTGGAAATTATAATATTTTTAATGCACAATTTTAATGTTACAAAGTATACCAATTGATTCCTCAGTTGCATTTCTATCAAACTCAAACCGAAAGAGTTAAAATAACAATTGCGTGCATTAAGTAGAGAAATCTCTTATTACTGCGACACAGATTGAAATTATGTTTGTTTGTTTTTTGTTCAAATCCAGACTGTATCGATGAACCGCAGCGCCATTCGGAAGCGGTAACATGCAGTGTCAGCAACCAAAGAAAATAATGGTGGCCTTTTTACTTTTATTAAGTGTGTTCATATGTAGTAATTGCTTTTTCTGATATATTTTAGTATATTATGGCAAATAATGAGAATACTAAAATTCACCAACAAAGAAACATTAAACCATATCAATAATGAGCTCATTGAAAATACAGTTATATATTTTAAACAAAATCCTTTTTCAGTTATAAATAATTGATAAATTTGAATTTAATTTGGTAATCGATTCCATAATTGTTATATCTGAGCTCATACTGTTTTGAAATGAAAGCACAAGTATTCTTTATTGACGTATCTTTTTGCATTTAGTTTTAGTTTTAATATAAATAAAATTTGCTTTTTACGGTACTCGACTATGTTCGCAGGGAATTTTTCAAAAGAAAACATATTTTAATGTTTTAAGATGTTTTTTTATTAATATAATGACAAAAGGATGAATAAAAGTTAAACTATTTAAATATGAATGAAGTTTTTGAAGTAAAAAATATATTTTGATGTAATTTTTAGCATTTACTTACAAAAACTCGTATTGCTCTAAAGAAAAATAATGTTAATATTTTTTCATTTTCCTCTTTAACATTACATGTGTAGTATGCCTTAGAGTGTAACGAACTATTTTCTAGGAATTATATTCAAAAACAATATTTTTGAGTTTAATATATGAAATCATCCATGTAGTTTTGGAAATTTTTTTCCACAGTATTTTAATTAAACAATCATAAATTCACTTCTTGGGCTTGCGCATCGAATTTATAAATCATTACATTCTGCATAACATAGATAGTACTTGTAATAAATATCATTAAATTAACTTGATCATTTTTTTAGTTATGATTATACTGTTACAGTAGAATTATGGAAAAAAACTAGTTCTTTAGAAAACGCATTTAAATTTTTTAATTGCTTATAGATATTAGTCATTCACATATCAATAGCTACCATAACTTCGCTTCTAATTGACGTGGAGGCAAAATAAAGATATCACTGTAAACAAAAGCGCATATATTTTTTGAAAAAATAATATCAATACTAATGTCAATTTTCTTCTAGATTCATGTTTTCAAACTAGTCGGATACCTTAATAGCGTGGACATTAATAATTTCTATATGAGTCTAGATATGACTAGTCAGGAGTTGTTTTTAATTATGATTAAAAAAAGATATTTACAAAATTTTTAAACCATGAGATCTGAAAATGTAATTCTTAATCAGCTATGATTTAGAATATTTAACGAGCCATATTGCGTGAGGATTTAATCTTACAATATTTAATACTTTATATCAAATTACAATAATTTTATTTATTCATAAACTTTTTGATTGCACAGTCGAACAATAAGAAATCATTATTACTCCGAATTTATAATACTATAAATTTATAATATCACCTCTAATCCTTTTTTAAAAAAGTGCTTTTTTAAAGGTACAAATGCAGTCGCCATACTTTTTGATTACCTTGTATAATGCCAGAATGCCAGTATTCATCTTTGCTATCGGTAGAAATGAATATCTGTAAAATTCAAAGACCATAAAAATGGACAATAACAGAGATAATCGATATTAGCTAGAAATGCAGTTGAGTAAAAAAAAAAAGTAATCTGGTTTGCGAATTCTATTTTCAGATCTATGCAGTCTATTTTTGGTTTATTCTATATTTAGACAAGGTCTCATTTAAAACATTTACTAAATAAGTGGTACACGGAATAAATGGGTATTCGGAAAAAGAAACGAGTTCTGATAAATTGAAAATGCTATTGTCCATCAACGGAATAAATGAAAGCATCTAGTGCCTAGCTTTTTTTTTTAATTTTTAATTTTTAGTAAGAATGTAGAAAATGATAATTTTCATTTTGTTTATAAACACAAAAAAGGGATAAATAGTATAAAATAAATTATATAAATTGTACTTATTATTCAATATATAAGACAAAAAAATAATATGAAATACTTGTTCTTATATCAATTATAGCATTCACGATATAAAAAAAGTTCTAATCGTACTTGCATTCTGTTCATGATATACAAAAACGACTCATTTAATTTTGATAATTATATATTACTCATATCACTGTAGTTATAAATCAATATATTACATTTTATTTCCCCACTCTTTCCTTTCAAGATTTGAACCAATACTGATAATTTTAATCTGCTACTATTGAACCACTCAAAAAATAAAACAATATTGAAGATTTTAATCGGTCATTCTTGATTGACTCAAGGTCATTTTATTTAATTTTAATAAATCTTTCTGATATATCTCACGATATAAAAGGATATAGCTAAATATAATCGTTCTTGCATTCTGTTCAAGTTATAAAAAACAATTTATTTAATTTTAATCAGTCATTCGTATATCATTCACAACACTCAATATCTAAAACAATATTGTTTATTTTAATCTGTCATTATTATACCACTCAATATATAAAATTATATTGATAAGTTTAATCAGTCATTCTTGCATCACTCGAGGTATAAAACATTTTATTCAATTTCAATCAGTCATTCTTATAACTTTCAAGATATAAAACAACACAGCAAATTTTGACCAATCTTTCACAAGATATAAAAAATATAGATGACTTTAATCAATCTTTCTTCCCTTTCTGATGAAACTAAGTCATTATAGTTTTTTAAAAATTTCATTCTCGGCTTTAATTTGAATTCTTTTATTTGATATTTGAATACTTTTTAATCAAACATCTTCCGGTTAATAATTTTTTCACATTTTCTGAAAGGATTTCGTTTAACTTTTATTTATTTTTTAAGGATAATTTAACTCGAATTCTTAAAACGAACATTAAAGCTCCTTATGGTTTATTAACATTTGTTACCTAATGAAATAATCACCAATACTTATTTCAAATTAAAAGTAATTCTTTGAAAAGATTTCATTTTTTGAAGCTTAAGTGTTTTAATAAATGAAACTCATTTCACTGAATTATTAAATTTTTAATCAGTGTAACGCTTATTGAGGTACATTACGAATAAAATCTTCCAAATGTATAAAAAAAACTTTTTTTAAAAAGTAAAATGAATTTTAAAAAGACAGCACTTAGAAAAGAATTTAAAACATTTTGAAACTTATTTTCTACGGTTTTATGTACCAAATAGACTTCATAACTTACAACATAACAATTTTTGAATGAAATGTAAAAGAATTTTTGTTGTTTTTAATGTAAATATAAATTATAAACTATAAATAAATCATATTTAATATTTAAATTGAATTGTCAATATTTAATATAAAATTATTTTTATTTCTATGGTATAACTATTATAAAATCGTATATGCTTGTCCCTATTTCTTTTTAAATGGCTAAATATTTCTATTATTTTATATCCATAGAAGTATTGAACAAAAATATTCGTAATAAAAATAATTTGTTTTTATTTCAAAGTTGTAAAAATGAATATAATTGGCAGTTTTAGATAGCAAAAATTTTTAAAATATCGAATTAACTTTTGAAATGTGACTTTAGTAACATCTATAACTCAGAGATGGCGCTACGGTTTCGAGACATTCCTTGGTCTTTAAAACTGGCTATTCCGTTTATTTGATCTGCATATGTTTCATATTTAAGTTTGTATTTCTCAGGAATATCTATTATTGTTTCAACATTTTTTAAAATTAAAGTATATAAATAGAGAAGTATGAAAATAGCTATTGATGAGCTTGATAGTAGCTAGATTTAAATTTCTATGATGTTACAATTTAAATTGCTGATACGATCTCTAAAAGAGAATTATAAAGGGAGTAAATAGTATGCTATTGAAAAGGATTATCTTTTTTAAGGGATTTGGTATCGGCTAAATGACGTAAAAGATGCTATTTTTATTCGAAAATTCTTCATTTGTTTAAACTTTTTAGGTCAATTGTTCAAGAAAAAGAATATCTTTTCAAAAAATTTTAATACATCTTAAATTTTAACAAATAAATAAATAAATAAAAACGCTATGTAAAGTTATTTATGTCGGAAAAGTATTTGTATAATTTTAATTATTACATTTCATTGGGATTATTGACTATTTTTAATTTCTTTAACCTTTTATGTAAGCAAATTTGGTGTTCAATATGAATATGACA
Source organism: Argiope argentata (assembly GCA_026289955.1). Lineage (NCBI taxonomy): Eukaryota > Metazoa > Arthropoda > Arachnida > Araneae > Araneidae > Argiope > Argiope argentata. Next base: position 723,219 of record JAOUZG010051511.1, read on the forward strand.
CCCTGCAAAAAAGAAAGACATATGCCATCTCATTATTAAGTAAGGCAATAAAACTCTGTTATTTTAAACGGCTAACATTTGTTCTAATTATTAAGTAAAGGAATAATTGTAATGGTGTCAAATGACATCACTACCTTTTAAAAATGTAGTTCCTCTGGTAAATCTGTCTTTTAATTATGCATCGTCTTTAGTGGTATGCAATTTCAATATCTCGCATAAATTGTGCAAGTAATAAAAAAGTTTTTTTTTCATGATCTTTCATCAAATATATAATCATGTAATTATATATTCAATGAAACAAAAAAAACTTTTTAAATTCCACTGCAACTATAAAGTTTTATCGGAATTTAACTAAAGTTTTATCGGAATTTAAACTAAAATCACACGAAACCTAAATTAATATCATTAAAAAGATTATTGTTTGTATTTTAAAATGGCGAAAAAATAATCTCGTCTTTTAATTTATTTTCAAAAATTGTCGTTGAAAAATGCCATAACCTCCCTTCATTTTTAAGTAATTAAAATTTCAAAAAATTGGTCCCAGATGCCCATTTCCACGCTTTAAAATAGATTTATGTCAATTGTGGTATGTATAAACCAAAAATTTGATCTTAAGAACAACAACACACATACATTATTTCTTATTAATAGTAGAGATGCATTTGGAAATTATTGTTTAAACTTAATTTCCTTATGCATCGATAACGTGGAGTGCATTTGAAAGATTAACAAAGAAAAAAAATTGCCCGGGAAGAAACAGAAATTATGAAATATTTTAGAGAATTTATTAAAATGTGTAAAATATGAAACAAAATATCTACATCAAAATATATATGAAAAAGTCTACAAAATAGAATAATTCTAATCGTTGTACTGAACAGAATCTGACAGATAAAGATGGATATTGCAAGTTTCATATGATAATAAAAAAGACTAAATTCTCCCTAGAGGCAATTAAATGTTAAAAATTGTGTTACATATTGTCTTATTTATTTATATGAAGGGATTTTTTTCCAACATTTAAAGGGATAAATTCAAAAAATATATATCATTTTTTGCAAAATATTATTGAACATTTTTCTAAAAGAAGGTGTTGGGCAGTAGATTTAAGTATTTTGTAGCCATAAGCAACGCTTATGAAGCAACGCTTAAATTGGCCGATTCATTAATCGGCCAATTTAGTTTTCTATTTCACCACATTTTTATTATGTTCATAATCCATTTAAAGAATATTGTGATCATTTTAGGGTAATTATGATCGTTTTTATTAGAGATATTTTTAAAAAAATTATTTACTTTGGGGAACTGTTTTTCTGGATTTTATTTATTATGAATCTAGTTTGCTCGATATTCGCATTTGTGCACAGTATTATTGAACGAAACGATTAGTATTTATAAATATTATAGGAATTAAAGAAAAAGTACTGAAACTAATGACAACCTGACCATTCATATTTGAAAAAGTTTTAGTATTTTCTAACTATTTTATAATTTATGGAAACTATTTTTTACAAGCGTATTAATTTGACGATAAGGAAAATGAAGTTTTTGATTGATCTATTTGCTTTTTGTACCAAGTAGTTACGTATTCCAGCTGGTTAGAAATTTTCTTCCGATGGTAAGGATCATTTACCCATAATAGGTTTTTGGTCCTCCCTTTGGAACAGCTTAGATATGTGAGAAGGCTGACATGTGGAATGCATCACAACGTATTTCCATTCTCTTTCTATTTGCTCATTTTTTTAATCATTTTTTTCAATTATCTGTTTATAAACCATTTTAGAAAGAAATTAAAATAGAATAAAACTAAAAAAAGAGAAAAAATTCGATTTAAAATTGACTTTAAGAATGATTTTAGGAAATTAGATTTAGAGTAAAAATTAATCGTAAGTTATTTTCTATATGCATTTTTAAATAAGAATAAATGTACACAGGGGAAATTTTTTTTTAAAAAAAGTGGAATGATTAATTATGAATTTGATAAATACAAGAAATATAAAGATATTGAAGCCTCATTCCTTTTCAGGTTGCTATTTCTGATACGCTTTAAAAGCATGTGAAACTTTTGACAGGTGAAATTTGCCTGTAAATATTCATTTATTCACTCTCTTTAGAGAATGCTTCATTTAGTTGAAGTCGATGGTTGAAGTTGGAATGAACTCAATGTAGTACTTTATTCGCGATCCCCTCCAACTGAGGATTAAATCATCATTAAAAGGAGATTTAAAACAATAGTGTAAAAGACTTAAAACAGAAAGTTGAAGTACTTTGATTCACTTTAAAGATTACTGCTCTCTCTCTCTCTCTCTTTAT
>JAOUZG010051511.1:725631-756967 GCA_026289955.1 Argiope argentata
TATATATATATATATATATATATATATATATATATATAATACTATCACTTATTCTAAATATGCGGCTCGGCTTGCATTCATTATAAATATTAATACATACATTCCTTAAAAGAGATAAGTTAATTAAATGTTTGATTTAAAAAAATCTGTTCAAGATTCTCTTTATTTAATACAAATTTAATCAGTTACTTATACACCTCAATTTATAAGAAAGGAGAATTCGTGTGTGTATTGACATTTTATAAGTTAAAGGAATTTTGGAGCAATATTTTGCAATATTTTAAACAAATACACCTCGTGAGTTTATGCATCTTGAAAAAAGTTATCTGAATTTTAATAAGAATTTACATTAATTAAAAATTAAACGAAATTTTGGTATCTTCCAAAATAAGTTCCGCAAATAATATTTCAGAAAAATAATTTTTGGCATCCTATTAAAAATTCATAATGATACAAATTTAAATACTGTGCAATTTTCCTGTAATTTGGCAAGCTTAAAAAATAATTTTTATGTACTTATAAATTCCCTATTTATTTGAAATAATTTTCATTGTTTTAAATTTCAAATGTTTAATAGCGTCATTTTCTTTCAGTGTTGAAAGCTAAGAAAGAATTTTCTTCTAATTAGGCCCACCGGTTATATAAAGAATGCGAAAGTAAAATAACTTCTGCAGTTACAAGAAGGGGTGTGATCCTAATTTACAGAACCAGTAAGAAAATGAGCGAGAAATAAAGAGGAACTAGAAAATAATTTATCCGCTCAGTTACAGTATTAATAGCTCTCTATCCCTTAGGTTCTGAGTTCATTTTGTAGGTTCATGTTCAGAGTAAATCGAAGAAGTTTAAGCCAATTAAAAATCAGGACTTTTTTCTTTTGAAACGTAATATTGAAAAATATTTGATTTAAGGACGTAGGTACATTTTATTAAAATGAAATATTGCTAATATTCTCAGCAAACCAATGGTCAAAAATGGCTAATAAACAATTATTTGTATGAAATTTAGGTTTTTAGGTGAAAAAATATAAAATCAATTGTTGACAGTTTTCTAAGGCATAATAGCTTTAATTCACTAAAAGTTAATCGTAGCAGTTATGAAAAAGATTAGAGAAGCTGTGGGAATAGATAATAAAAGCATATTGTTTGAATATCAGCTGAATTTCATCTTAAAATATGTCCCATCAGGAGTTGTTACAAAGAAAGTAGACCATCATCTTTAAAAAAGGTACCAGAAATGTACTTTCCGTGTACTGTTAAACCATATACTGGTACCGTTACATACTGGTATACCATACGTAAATTATGTAATGTGAGAAACTTTATACAAAAAATAACCTTTTGTCAATACAATTGCAGCTAATTTCCTACAAATACTGATTATTTTTTGTGGATGTTCACCAACTCACCTTCTGAGTGTACTCAAAATAAATTTTTTAATAAAGAGTTTTAACATTTTCATTTAAAAATTTGAGAAAAATGTTTTGAATACGAAGATAAAGTATTACAGTTATAAAAAGAATCAGTCTCAAATTTTGATGAGTATCTCTATTTCCACTTCCATCAATGTAGGGAAGAATATTTTTTAGAATTGTGTTTGTTTAGTTGTCTGCGAAAACGATAACTGAAGACTATAAAGATTTGAAATTGGTGAATCAAATTTCGTGTTTGTCTTTTATATGATATTTGTAGAATGAATTTTTAATTAATGAATAAATGAATTTTGAATGAAATCCAATCTCAAAAATTCCCTTTATCTCTATGAAAGCAAGAGAGCATTATATCTAGGAAATTTTGTAAACTAAATAGCAAAAAAAATTTATACATAGTTTTTAAAAGCATAATTGTTGTTGTTGCTAATCTAAATGGTCTGACTTAGTCAGATAAAATCAAAAAATCCGTTGACAAGGGAAAAAGTCAATGACGAGGATGGATAAAGAATGAATTTCTCCCCAAAGAAGTCCTAAATAGTCTAAAATATGTAGAGCAAGGGCCTGTTGTTGGTGGCATATATTTATCTGGAAGATTGTTGCTGGAAAACTTTCTTTCCGGAATTAAAACTAGCGAATCTTATTTCAACATTATTTTTAAGATTTCGGAAATTTTTTGCTTTAGTTTAATATAAATACTATTAGCTGTTTACAAATAATGATTAAAATATTAAATATTTCCAAATAACATTGAGCAACTACATATCACTACAAACAAAAGTGCATTATTTGTACAGTAAAAACACAACACTATGTTTGCTAATTTGAGAAATCGGCTGGAGGTTCCATCAAAGCTTTTTGTGGTACCTATTGAAACTAGAAGTGGGAAAGGCTACTATTAATAACGCATCAAAAAAATCATGAAATTTCATCTCAAATAAGAATTTGCGAAATATGAAGTTTGAGTACTCTCATTCCAAGTTCCTCTTCATAGAGAATATGAGGTGAATAAGTGCTTTTCAATATTTTCTAGAAAATAAAAGTGGTAAAATGCAATTGTTTGTTGATAGCAATGAACATGACCAATGATAACCACTATAGGCAATGAACGTGAACAATGGGCAATATAGGCAATTAGCATGACAAATGATGACAAACTATAGACAGTGAACATTTATATGAAATAAACATTTTTGAAAACAATATTCCAATTTTAGTTGGAGTACTTGCTGAGTTCTTTCCTGTTATAAAATGTACTGTGAAATAATGTTTTTGAGATTTTCTTCTAACCTTATGTTATCAAGTATTAGGTGATTGCTGATGATATATTTAGAATCGTGAGCTTTTATATTGATTAAAATTTAGCTAAATTGGACTAGTTATTGCGAATGATGGATTGATTCCTTTGTTTTACTATCTTTTTAAATATGTTGATAATATATAATATATAAAAATTAAGCTTAAGATACGATTGTTTTTAAGTACATTTTTTGTAACATCGATTGCTTTGATTTGTGATTAATTTTGAAAACATTTGGATTTTGAAGTGAATTCAAATTGGTGAAAGAAATGCTTAAAACGTGAATCTTAAAAGAGCAGTAAGGAAATAAAGAAGCAAAGAAAAGAAATTTCCTTTTTCCTGTGGAATTCCTTTTTTTCCAGAAAATCAATCTTTTTATCCAGAAAAAATGATTTTTTTTATTTAAAAAATTGCTTTAAAATGGAAAATATTTTCCAATTGTGGAAATATAATTATATCGATTTATAAAAAAATTAAATTTAAAAATCATCTTATAAAAATGTGATTAAAAGGAGCATCTATAATATAAATATGGAGTTTCATAATTTTTTTTAATAATTTGTAATTTTTTCTATTTTTGCTTCGCATTAAAAAACTATTTTCATTACGTTCATTTGGAATTGAGATCAAAGCAATCCACGAGAATACTCGTGATTTTCAAACTAAGTGTCAACAACGAGATAAATCATTATTTGCTCCTTGATCTTTATCTTCAATTGCAAATTTTGAAGAACAAAATATGTACAATGATTTGGGTTTTGTTGTAGTAAAGTGCATCGTTTATTTCTTCAAATTTAAACAAAATAACTATATTTTGGAATACGAAAAATTTATATTTATGACATACTTTGAAGAGTACAATAGTTAAAAAGCATTTTTCTATTATGTAGAAATAATAGTTAAAAAAGCAGAAAGCACCTTTTATGCATAAAAATACAAACATGATCGTGAAAGTGCAAGATAATGCTCATTTTATCTTTGGCAGCGGACATGCAAATACTTATGCAGGCGTTAAAGCTAATTATGCTGAAAAGTATGCATCTTTTCAAATTATGGTGTTCCAATGCAATTATTTTTAAACTCTTCATTTAAACTTCATCGAATTGAAAAGAAGTTTACTGTAATTATGGAAATTTTATTCCCATAAAATTTTTATTTTACACAGGTTTTTTTTCCTGCACATACTGATTTGATGCTACGAACTTGTGCTTTATCCCATTACTATGCATTTTCGATTTCCAATTATGAAACCAATATTTTTTTGGCTCTTTTAACGTGGCAACTGCGTATAGGTTAGGTATTGCGTTTTTGAACCATTGTATTTATAAAAGTGCAAAAGACTGATCGACCGTCAACTCTTTCACTTATTGGATCCCAAATTTTTTATAGATATTTTCTACAGATTCTAAGCAGCCTTTGAATTGAGTTTTAACCATATTACTCTCCACGTATTGTTGTTAATGTGTTCAGTCGCATTCGGATTGACAGACAGATAGACTACCCGTGAATGGATTGTGTGAGACATTTAATAGAAATTTACAAATTGTAGAGACTATATACCAGATTTGATCCTTGCTAACTAAAATCGTCTTCTAGTTATCGTGTAGATAATTTTAAAAATGAATTTTTTGGATGTCTCAAGCTTGGATAATCATCAAATACCCAATTCCGATTTATTTATTTTTTACTTTTATTATGTTATACTTCATTAATGAGAATTCTTTTAAAAAACACAAAACATTTTATAAAAAGTGGAGATGAAGAGTTAAAGAGCTATTTTCGAATTCAAAAAAGTCGAAATCTCTGCATTCTTTTCTCTGCAAAGTATTTGACTTTCTGTTTGTCTGAGCAGCCCCCTTTTCCCCCACTCCTTTCCCGGTACATTATGTTACTGGAAAATGATACACAGACTTTCAGACGTTTAATATGATCTTTTTTGAAACTATAATTCATCCATATTTATTTTTGGACCGGCATGAGGACCATTTGCTGGCTGACGTCACACACGATTTTATTTTCGACCAATCATTAAAGAAATCGTCAACTGCGTCAGAGGACGTCACGCCTAGAGCGGATCAATGATAGGACGGTTTCTTCGCTGAAAATTTGTCCCACTTTCTCGTGTTTCGATGCGACACAAAACTTTTTAACCTCAATTATTTCTTAATTACTGACCAACATTAGTTCCGCTTTTGGGATGTTCGGAGGGTTGGTGAGAGATAACAAGTGAAAAGAGGAGTTAATTAGGGCATGTTTTCTAATTAAGTCCTCAATAAAAATGAGCTTTTCGAACTAACAACAGCAAAAAGATAAAGAAAAGTTCAAGTAGTCTCCCCGAAATGTCCTAAAATTGTTCCTGAAAAATGAGTTAACCCCACCCCCTTTCATGGATAAAATTTTGGAGAAAAGTCGTGATTTCCCCCGATGCTGAGATTTTTACTTACAGAATCTCTCCCATTGGCGTTTTGTCCTGCGCATCGTATCGAAGAAAACCGGTTCTGGTGCATTACTTTCGCCTAATCCAATACTTGAATCTTAACAACAGTTCGAAAATCACATACCAAATTTCATTTATCTACGTCTGCTTTTTTTCTTTAACCATGCTTGCGTATATGGGAGTATTCAGACTGACTAACGGTCAACATTTTTAAAGATTTATTGAATAAGAATCCACATTCGTTTACACTAAAACTGCGTACCGAATTTCATTTATTTTAGTCATTGAATTTTCCAGTTATTATCATATCAGAACATGATGTTGTTTTGCGGATGAGGGTTTTGGCGTCAACAAATATCAGTAGGCGAAAAGTAAAATTTTTTTATCTGCACGAGCCTCTCAAAAAATCAGCTTTTAATTACGCGTTGTCGTTGCATTTACAAAAGCTCTGATTGAAAAAATAAGTTAACGACTACAGCAAATAAAACCTAGAAAGTGTAAATTTGACCATGTAATTATGTGAAAGGAAATAAATAGGAAATACGATATTTTTTTAAACAATAAATGCGAGAAAAAGTTTTTTCGATCGTTTTCTTTACTAAAGTGACTCATTCGATGAAACAATTAAAATGAATAAAAATATAGTTTAACTTGCACGAGCGCGTGGTGCTTGGCCGTTCAAGAAATGATGTTCGGACATGATACATTGCAAGCAAAAGTATCTAACAACTTACGGTCAATCTTTTGACGCATTTTGTTGATGATTTAATAAGAGTTTATCACAGTAGTTCAAATGATCATTTTTATTTATCATTTAGTAGCTAAATTACAATTATCTAACATTCAATTTTCTTAGTTGTAGCGTTACTATGTCGCGTTAAATTTCAGTCCCACCTGGAAATTTACTGGGATTGAGTACAATATTTGATGTGAATCTGCGCTTTAAATGTAAAATCTGTTTTCCAAATTTCATCCTTTAAACTCTCTATTTTTGAAGCGATCATGATCACGCACTCCTGCAGAGAGACTTTCTGGGAGTAGATTTGCTTGGGAATGTTCAGGCTGAAAAACGGTCGAGCTTTTTGACAAATTTTTAACTAAATGAGAATCCACATTTTATACACAATAATTACGTACCAATTTCATTTATTTTAGTCATTACGTTTTTTAATTACTATTACTGGTATACAGAAGTATTTTTTGTGTACAGCCGACCACCCCGCCACCACAGAACGTAGCAGTATCGACGATGCAGAAGTACTGGCTGGAGGAACAACGGTCACCTTTTTGACACATTTATCTTAAGAATTAATGAGAATTTACTCTTTAATTACTAAAAATGTACAATAAATTCCGTTTCCCTTTGCAATAAATATAATTCATTGTCTTGAGCTATGTAAATGTAGCTTATTGTATAGTTGTACGTGAATTTGAAAGTTCAAGCCGACTGACAGTATCTTTTCTGAATTAAGTTCAAAATTTGATGCGTATTTGCACTTAAATGATAAATTTGTTTATCGAATTTAATCATTCTAGTTCTTTGCATTTTGCAATTATCATGCTCATATAATCATGTAGACAGGCTTTTTAGCTGGATTTCTTTCAAAATTTTCAAAGCAAATCCACACATTTTAAGTAAGGGCTCCTATTATGCTTCATCCGCGTATTTCAAATGACTTCTGAGTCATAGACCAGGAGACATAACTCCAAAATAGTGTTTTTCGGATTTAAGAATAAACACGGAGTTTCATCAAAATCCTCAGCTCGAATTATTTGATGGCTGCTGAATTTTCTCTTTATATATTTCTTTTATGATAAAGTGAAATGATTCTGAAGGCGAAATCTAGGGTTGCAGCATTTTCGATTTAGTTATTTCCTTCATTTTGTATAGTCTTATCTGATGGCATATTTTTCTTTCTATAGAAATCGAAATTTGGAAATTACAATTTAAAACTGAAACCATAAGTTCATACCTGAAAATGTTACAGGGTTAATATGCAAACTACTTTAAAAATTTTGTTCAGAATTCAGTGATCATAGTGACTTTGTGATAGATTTGTTTCATGTAAGGTACTCAGTCTCTTGTCTTATTCAGTTGAATCGCTGATTCGGGAATTTTTTTCACAAAGATCTGCATAAGAGGTGCGTCTGATTCTTCTAACGCAAGGTGATCAAAAATAATGATATATTAGGCATAGTTAGTTGTATAACCAAACACGATGAAACACACAATGAAATACACGACAATGTTTGGCACACATGTTTGATGCGGCTGTCTTTCATTTCTCTGAAAACTATCATCGAATAAAAACCTCTTCGCGCATATTGCAGTACAAATCCAACTTTCTCATTCACTACATCCCATATTACATTATACAAGTAGCTGCGAGATAGTGAAATGCAAAAGATTGCCTTCGTCGATAGATGAGTTTTTTCGCATATTACAACACACATCCACTACAGCAATATTCGCATAATACATTATACTTCAAACTATGGATATACAAGCATTTTTAACTCAATAAAACAAGCACACGTACTAATTGTCTTGGTCACAAAGGTTAGATGCAGTTTTTTTTTCATTATTCTAAAAATTGTTATTGATAAATAAGTTTTATTATTTATTCATAGCTAATGGTCACATTCACCAAAGCCATATCCGCATATTACATTGTGATATGCGGATAAATTTTCTTGCTAGTTATGCATTCGCATTTGGAACTATTTGATATAAAGGAAACCTTTAAAAACTCAGTTTTCTTCGTAACACGACGAAACTTAAAATGTGCTTCATAGATTTCGTACCTGTAAGGAATTTGCAGTGTTCTCAAACTCTTTTTCCATTCCATTTTCAGGGTATGGCGACTTTTATAAGGAGAAGTAACTAGATTATCTAAGCAAAGAAGAGCATATTCCCGTTCGGTAAGAATATTTTTAAAAGCACCGGAAGCTCTCAGTGGTTGAATAACATCCAACATATTGTAGTATTTTAATATCCTGAAACCTCCTTCACTGACTTTTTCTCTTTCTTTTACACAAAATATATAAAAATTTAGTTTAGTAATCGTCAAAAAATTTGAATTATTGAACGAATCTTCTTAATTCAAACATTTCTAAGAACGGAAAATAGATTTTTTTGGAAGTGAGTCTATCTGACTCTGAGCACGATAACTTAAAAGCATTTTGAGCTAGAAGATTGAGGTTTGGTATGTACATCCAATTTGTAGATTTCTTTCAGATTTTGAATAAAATCCGTTAGTAGGAAATTTGTCAATTTGCTACTTCGAATACAAGTGAATCCGAGAACCGTAAAGCACTAACAGTTAAATGAAAAAAAAATTGCAAGATTGATTTGCTATACTGATCCGAATCAAAATTTCATCTAGTATGTCATAGCTTTTTTCAACTTCTGAATGCTCGTTTGCCTGCATATATTGGCAATAATTCAACAACGCAACGGCAGTGATAAAAAGAATCTTTTAGCGACTAAAATGTAAAATTTCAACACGTTTTGAATCAAATGCTTCAAATGGTTGATTAAAACTCTGTCCTTGATCTCAAAAATGAATGAAGAAGTTTGTATCAATGTTTGATTTCAGTCAGTTTGAAAGAGGTTTTCAAATGCATATTCTTTCTTTCCCAACGTGCTGCGGAGCCCAAACATCTCATGCGCGATAATGTGAATCAAAGTCTAAGCGTTCGTGGCTCTCCTTTGCCCCATGATCCACAATTTTATGGAGGAGGGATAAAGCATTTATTAGAGAATAGACTTATTAGAAAAATATCGGTGAAATCTTTTCCGGTGGATTTATTTATTGGTACTTACGGATTAAGCCGTTGATTGTTCTCGCCAAATTTGAAGGCTTTGTCAATGAGTTATATTGTTCAGAATTGTGCGCCAATAATGACAAACAAACATCATTGTTCAAAAAATTGTGCAAACTCAACTGTCGTCCGCCATTTTGCTGCTTTCGCAGAAGATCATTAAGCGGTTTTTTTGTTTTGATTGTTTGACTCGTTAAAATGATTAAAATTTGGGATTTGATTGCCAACGAAAAAGATGCAGTGACGTATTTCCAAAATCATGGAATTATTCCATCTAAAAATACGCGTTTGAATGGACATTAGAATAGTTTATACGTGAAAACGTACAAACAATGGTGGTGTAATGCATCAAAGAGTTCTGGCCACCTAAATAAATTGGTTCGATGTGATGGGCGACCGTTGGCACAGCGGCGGTCTAATACGTAAGTACCGGTTTATATTAGTAATTTGTGAGAATGTTTAGGATTTCCTTTAGTTTCGATTTGCTCGGCGTCTATGTTTAAAGAAGTATTATTTATTTCTGCAAGTTCTTCTGGAGCAAAGATCCGCGGCTCAATTTCTTTGTATTTTTTTATTGGTGAATCCTATGCCGATAGGTTTATTTTAGTAATTGTGTGAGAATGCCTATGATTACCTTTAGTGGCTATTTTATTTCCTATACTAGTACGTGATCATGAATTAAAGCTTTACATATAATGCAATTAGTACATAATCATGAATTAAAACTTTTTAGAATATATAGTGTTTTTTTTCCATCATCATGTTCATTCACACATAAATGTGCTGTAGATATATTGTTTCAGCGTTCGCTTTAAAACTTTTTCCCGCAGGGTTAACTGACAGATAATATTTTCAAAAAGGATAAAAGATATAATGGTGAACAGGCTAGAAAGTCGAAGAAGAAAGGAATAAAAAAAAACATTATTCGATATCAACAGATTTTATGATACCGTGATGTTAGAAACTATTTTTAACCACTCTTCTGATTAAGATGTAAAACAAAATATTTTAAATAAAGTTATAAAATGTAAAAAATTCTTTTGAGAGATATTCCGTTATTTCTATTATCACTTCAGACAACTGTCTCTTATCATTTAACACCTGATAAATAAAGTTATAAAATAAAAAATATATAAAAATACGTTGAAATTTTTTTAAAAAAACATTATGAGTTTAAAAATGCACTAAGGAAATTTTTAATACTTTTATTACATAAATGCCGATAATATATTGTTCAGAGTTCATAGCTTTTTCAATAATTGAAATTTAAGAATTTCCTAATTAGAACTATAAAACCTTTTGTGAATAGAAAAAAATCTGACTCATTAGGAAAATAGCTTTTTTGTAAACCTTAAAAGCACTCGAAGCGTAATGTCTTCAATATATAATATCGCTTTTCTCTCAGTGTTAGTATATACAATAAAAAAAGATATTTACAAAAATTATTAATGAACGCTGAATCAAAAATAATATATATTCTATTCGGAGCCAATGCCTTTTGATTTTACTGGGAAAATTCTATACCCTGTTGGACACTATAAAAGAAAGGAGCACTCGCACAAATCAAGAGAAGTCTCTGTTTGAAGAGTTGATCACAGAGCAAGTTCTTAGCTTGCTATTCACTATGTCTTCTTGCTTTGTGAGTTTCTATTAAGTAATGTTCTTTTTGTTCACTTAGGTTTATTTGTCTGCATGGGCTCCATATTTTTTGTTCAATAAAGTGTTAGTTCCTTATTAATCAACTTTCTGTATTTCTTTCATCATACCGAATGACATTTTAAACAATAATAACTTGGAAATTAAACTCGGAAACTTTTAGGATATCAAATAGAACAATCTTTCAGCTATTTATCAACATAAAAAACCACAGGAAAGGATAGAATTGTCCAATTTCGGTATAGAAGTACCGAAAAAAAGAGAAAAGAACTGCGAGCCAATATCATCTACCTACCGTCTGATATCATCGTCACTTTGGAAATGATTTTCTGTTGGGTGTTTTTGTTGGAGGAACAAAATTTGGTCAATGGGGATAAATTAGCAAACATCTTCTAGTAGAAAGAACTGCTTCAGCTTACATATCCTCATAAAACGAACGCATTGTCATGGAGCAAGACGATGCTAAAAAATTCCTTTCAGCGCCTGAAAAAAATTCCTCCAGGTGGTGATATTTCCCAGTGATATTAGGACGGCTATACCATGTTCACACCGATATCAGAGGACGGATTACTTCCAATTTATTACAGATATTGGACTCATTGTATGATTCGACTTCAGTTTTTTGTGATTCTTTTATTGAGAGACAGAAGGAAGAGTCCAGTAACTATTTCAATAAATCTTTCTCGGCAATTCAGTCGAATATTTATTTAGGAAATCCAGAAAGCAGCTCCTTGGTTAATCAAATATTATAAGACATATATTGGCATATGCATTAAGTGTGAGAAATTTAAATTAATATAAATTTAAGAGTGAAATTTCGTGTAAGGAACATCTTTAGATCATAATATATATTTAATGTCAATAACTTATCTACGAGATGGTGGCGGAAGCTCAATCACTGAGGAGTCAAGTATTCTTTCCTCGGTAAAGTTAGAAAAATTTAGAGAAGATTTTGTGATTTCAAATGCTCACCGCTTCCTTTCACCACCATTCAAATTGACAATCCTTTTTTTTTTTCGGTTTGTGAAATGAAATTGCTACTTTTCGCTATTGGGAACTAAATTTTCCAAAAGCTAAAAAAGAAATGTTCCAATTTATTTGTTCTTATTTAGAATTAAGGATTATATTTATAATACTCATAGTCCACTGCGGAAAATATTCAAGTTCATTTAAAAAGGTATCTGAGTTTATTAAGTTGTATTATGCAAAATAATAAATTAGCATACATTTTATTCACAAATTTCAGATTCTTTTCTATACTTTACAGTTATTATACATATAATATAAATTGTTTGATTGACTACAAAATGATTGTAAATCAATATTCCTGTGAAATAAAACCTTTCTGAGGCGCCAGTTTCATTTGAAGCTATTATTCAATGTCCTAAATGGCCGCTATCAGTTATTTCTACAGTATAGTTAGAACTTTCCAATTTCTATAATTTCATCATTGCACATAAAACTCTTAGTGCATCCTCAGAAGCATTTATCTGTCCCATCCAAAGCAAAAGCTGGAGATTCTGTCATGACTATTGAATAATCTTCCTTCCGCATCTTGACACGTAACCTCAAATGGGCCGAATGGGACGATTCGATCTTACCCTTCATAACTTTTTCTTATGAAGATATACATTTCAAATATTGCGTACAGTGAAAAAATTACTCATATAAGCCATCCAAATGTCGAATCATGCAAAAGAAATCGCTAATATTAGTCATCTAAAACTTCGACTCATGGTGAAGAAATAATTAGTGGTAGCAAAGCCATGGTCGAGAAGTTCCTCTTGAGATGGATAGTCTCTTATCCTTTCTTCAGAGAATATACTGAATAAATTGTGTGCAGTGAATAAATTACTGATGTCAATTAAATGTGATACTATATAATTATTGTCGGTTATCTAAATGTCGAATCATTGCGAAACAATCCTTTGGTCAGTCATCTGAATGTCGAATCATAGCCAAGGATCAATTGTTATCAGCCAACTGAATGGCGAATCATAGATAAGGAGCGTCTATTATCAGCCAACTGAATGTCGAATCATAGAGAAGAAATTGTGATATTAGAATTATAAATACAATCGTAACAGAAGAGATGGATCACAATAGAAGTAGGAAGATTGATTATTACAGTGGGACTTTTGATGCTCTATCGAATTATACTGAATTGGTTGCAAAACTGTGTTTTTTTTTTATATTTTAAAGCAATATTTATGTTCACATATACTTGTTATTTTGAACAGTTTGATTTTGTAATCTTGAATTTCTTAATCGATGACCTCGTATTATATTAATTTTGTTTTAAGGTGAAAAAACAAGAATACTTAAATGTCTTTTTAAACCACTGCCATTCGATATCATCTTTTAAGATGAATTTTTTTATAATACTATTTTTCCTTAAATTGTTTTATCATATATTTTTTCACCATTTGCATATATTTTTTAAAAACCATTTGCATATATATTTTTAAAAAAATAAATAGACAAATAAAATATTAGTGAACGAGAAAAAATATTTAGAAGAGTAAATTAAATACTCGTAACAAGTTTTCGAAGTTAATCGTTTTGCTGCTGATTTCTCAAATTTAATCTTAACTTTTTTGGTATCTAAGGAAATGTTTGAAATCAAAAACAAATTGTTCTATAAATGAATATTTCGCTGCTATTTTCCTGAGAAAGCCAACACCAAACAAGCATAAGTCATAGACCTTAATATATTTGAATGCATATAGATCAAGGTTGAAGAAAATCTAATTCGAAAATTATTAACGTATAAAAAAATGAGAATTTGTTTGAGAGTACCGGGTAATTCTGAAATAACAATATTTCTCGCGTAGTGTGTGAATATCGCATTGCATTTTTTTGAAAACATTGCTTTTGTGATTTTTTTTAATTCTGGTTTTCCTAATGGATTACCATAACTAATTCTTTAATAACACATGCAAAACTTAATTCTTTTATTGTGCGATTTCTGTAATGAATTCTAGTTTAATAAAAAGTTTATGCGATTTGACATTGTGCCCACGGGTAAAGATACCGAATCAACTTAATTGAAACACTTTTTTACGTGTGATGCTTTTTTTATGAGGAGAAAATCAAATCTGAACATGTCATCTGTCAGATGAAAACGAGGAAAATATCAGTGAAAAAAGTATCATTCGGCATTGTTAATTATCTATACAGGATAAAGGAGCAATGTTCCTTTGTTATTTAAATAGAAATATATATATATTGCCTCGTTTTTTTGAAGTTGCAAATTTTTATGATTTTTGGTTTGTATAAAAAAATATTACTAACCTTTTGCACTCCGAAAAAAATTAGATGCAAAGTTATTCACCTTGTACGAAGATTTGTGTATTGTTTTGAAAAATAAATATATATAATTTTTTTAAGTCGAATATCTTGGAAAAATGAATCCACATCTCTTAACCATTATTTAGGCGTTTTTAAAAATTAAACTTGAAAAATAAATAAATAAAACGTCAAAATGATGCACAATCTTGAATGGTGAGTCAGAGGCACCATCGCAGTGCTAAGAGTTAATGATAATGATAATAAATAAATGAATAACACTGTTGAATTTCAAAATTTCCTCAGATATAAATATTATTAATAAATTGTGATAAATGCTGTACTGTTGCCAGAAAACCAATTAAAGAAAAGAACCAGTAAACAGTAGAGTAGTAAAAAAATAAAGGGCTATTAATACTTTCAGTAGTATTAATCTTAGTGGAACATATGTTGATATGCTAAGGTTACTTCTACGGTTTCTAATACTTCTCTAAACGTATTTATAATCATAACAATCATTATCTGTTGTCTTTTCTAAACCACAAGGTTAAGGTCGTAATTTAAAGTGTCTCTTCGTTTCTTAAATTCAAAAACACGTTAAAACACTTTTTAAACCCTGCAAATTGAATCTTTTCATAGAATCAATGTCAGTTTTTATTTTAATATATCGACCTTCTGTTCTTTCATTCTCCAAATCGAGAAAAATTTCCACATAATGACAATTTATTACAATTTTTTCTAAATTTAGCTAATATATTTCCTTTTTTTCTTACAAATTAAGAAGAAATCTAAACTACATTTGGATAAATTTGGCTTAAGTGTTTAATTTTGCATTTTTTGAGAATGACCTTCTTTACCATTTGAAGAAAAGCAAATTGAGTTTCCAATTTTAATTTGCATTATTGTTTTTCGAATAAGTTTATTTATAAGAGTATAAATTTTTATTTTGTTGTTTGTATAAGTAATGCTAATGTATGAAATAAAGGAAGAAATTTGTGTCAATGGAAATATTTATAGCAGCGAAATGTATGCATTACCTTTTCAGTAAATAGTTGAGTAAATAACTGCCCAGGTCCCACAATTTCTGGTGAATGTACAATGTAAAATATATGGAATAAATGAAGCAGTTGATTTTAATGAAAGCATCTATTACTGGTTAATTCATATAAAGACGTACTATTAAATAGATTAGTAGGTAACTGCCTAGAGTCACAAAATTTCTGGTGGGTCAAAAGGCCTCAAAAAATTTGGGTTGGGGGTGTCATTTAGTTTTTAAAGGCGATGCATTAGAATTTATTTAAACTGGCTATAAGAGTCGTTTAGATTTTTAAATTATCTTAAAAATATTTTTGTAATCGACTAAAATATTATTAAGCCAACGTTACGTTTTAAAACCTTTATATTTATCTTTTATGTTTGTAACAAGATATCCTGCTTTATAATTTATAGGACATTTCCGATCAATTGTTAAAAACTATTTAATTGCTCTAAAAAGACTTCGCTATAGAATTTTTTTGTACAGATTATTTCAATATTTTGTTCAAATTAAAAAACTTATTTACGTAGGGTACTGAAACGAACTTACATAAAACTGACTTGCAATCAAACTTTTTTTTCATTTCAGTTTGCCAAAATTAGTTTTAAACTTCATTATATCTATTTAATTAAATTTAATTTATGTATGAATTTAATAGTTAAAATGAGAACTCGAAATCTGGAACTTTCATGGCTTGAAAGTAACCAGAGTACTTAGTTTGACTCTGACCCCATGCAGAAAGGTAGTTCAAAAAATATTTAGCTCCTTTCATAATGTTTTGTGATTTTTAGAATACGAAAAATTTAATTTAGATACCATCTAAATATGTTATGCAAATGAATTTAGTTTTGGAAGTAGTAAAATTGCAAAACTGGATATAAATGAATATCTAAATAAATTACCCTGGTTATTCAAAATTCTTTAAAATTATGAAAAAAATGGCAAAATTGGGCAATTGAATTTTTAAGAACGCAGTAAATAATTAAATTATTCAAGAATATGTAAATAATTCTTAAATCTCATGTAAAAAAAATGTGTTGAAAAATTCACATACATCAGTAACCCTATAGTAAGGTTTGGACGATGCTTTTAATTAAATAGAGAAGCAAAATATTTCGTTGTTAAAGAGTTAATTATGCTGAAATATTTATAATATTATAAAACATTCATTAATTTGGATTAAATAATGATTAAAAAATTGTTTAAAATAAATATAGTGGAGTATTCACTTGGGTATGTAATAAAAAAATATTTTATTAACCTTTAAGGAAAATTCATAATCTTAAATTATTATTTTAGAGTATTTACTTGATAATATATACAATTATTTTATTAACAAGCACGAAGAGTTACTAAACAAATAAATTATATATTGTCTTTGTTTTACAATTTGTTAGATTTTGTCCTATATTTAGAAATACAAATTTCAAATCTATATGAAAATTGAATTGTATATAATGTTTGTGTCCTTTTCAGGGACTGGTCGTCATATTCAAAGTCTTTGTTATAAATCTGTATTGTAATCTTCAGATGAATGCATAGGTTAAGAGGTAAGATTTGCAGTTCTTTTCATATGTATTTTGATAATAAGTTTTATCGCTTATATTTTTAAAATTTCTGTACTTCCATTATTATTCTGAAACATTTTTTTACTATATTGTCTGTTTTTTTTAATATAAAAACTTAACATTATTTATATTCACCTTATTATTATTATTTGAGACTTCGTAAACAGATTATATTTTAATAGAAACCGAAGGAAAATGTTGCTACCATTTACAAGTTCTCTTTTAGGACCTTTTCTCCAAGTCTGATCTATTATACCGTCGCCGTTTTATGAATTTCTATAAATATTTAAAGAAATGTTGAATTCCAAAATTTTATTAGTGTCGGCTGGAGCCTTATATAAAATCTTAGTGCTCTATTTGTAACATTTAATTATAAGAAAATATTTCGCCTTGTTTACAGGTTTCATCTATTAAACATTTTTCAAATTTTATATATGTGCAATATTACGAGCTCTCACAATTATTTGAAAATTTTTATTCAACTTTTTCTCCTTAAATAAAAATTTAGAATCTTTTATATATTTGAACAGCTCTAATTTTAGTATATTTTGATAAAATTAACTAAAATGTGAATATATTTTGCTTAATTACTGCTGTTAATGATATAATAAAAAATTTAGTTTAATCAGAAAAATTAAAAATTAACAAAATTTTTTAGCATTGTAGTAATAATTTCTGCTTTACCAATAATTGCATATTGGATTAAATTATGAAATTAACCAATCGATCCTAAATCGTCATCGATGATAAAGTCATAATTCAGTGGCGGGTCTTGAATTAATTTATAAGTAGTGGCAAGAAATGAATTTGCTTATATCATTTCTTGCCGCGGCTCATATTTATTGCCATTACTCCTCCATATTTTTCAGAAATGGAATCCCGGCTTAAAATTATTATAATACCACGCATTAAAAATAGCTTTAAAATTTGTTTTTAATCATAAACCGATTTTTTTCTATTGCAATAGTTCTTTTTTTTATATCAAAATATCTTTCAGAAAAAAATATATGAATGCATATTGTTTTCTATGAAAAAATTCCGTACTCCGAGGATGGAGTAGGTCACTACAGACCAGTGTTTCCCAAATTTTTTGAGCCTTGCCCCACTTTAACCTTTTTAAAGTTTTCCCGCCCCCCCCCATGTAACATACATAAAATTTAACATTAAAAAAATGATTTGTTCTCTTAAGAAACATAAATGATGGATTCTAGGATTAAATCATTATGAAATTGTTAACAAAACACTCTAAGTAAAATGTCAAAACATATAATAAAAAATTGAAATTCAAATTCCAAATAACTTTAATACTAATTTTTAAATATTAATTTGTGTTTTTAATTTAGTGAGAATTAATTTTGTGCATGATGCTTGCGAGATTTTATGTTAGGTTCCAATTTGGTTAGTTTTAGTTTCAAAATTAGGATTAAAGTTGTATCAAGTTAAAGTTGTATCATTTTTTAATTGTCCCTCTGCGAGCCCCCCCCCCCCCTGTGAGGCGTGGGTCCTACATTGGGAAACACAGCTATAGAGTCATTTTCCAAAATGTGTATTCGAATGTTTAAAAGTACGGAAACCTCTGAAATAAACTATTATTTTCATTCTTTATAACTTTTAAATTATCTCCTTATTCTTCAAAAAAGTACAAAAATAAGCCCACAAATTAATGCATAAGTTTAAGTTCGAACTTAGAAAAAATATGGAGGAGTAAAAATGTAATATCAGTGAGCAAACGGAAAAAAATAATTAATAAAGAAACTAATCTAAAAGAATGTGCACACAAAAGAAATAAAACTAGAAAGGAACGAAGCACTTATTACATCCATTGAGCTGATATAACTCTACGATTAAATTGCAGTTTTTTTTATAGGGACAAATATTTATGAGTTTCAATCGTTCTTAGGGAAGTAATAAAATCAAACATTTAATACATAAAAGAAAAAAAAACCCGAAAAAGTATCGAAACAATTATACAGGAAGCAGCTGTATTCCAGCAAATGGAAAATAACACACTGTCCTACTACTTCTTTGTATTTTTTGTGTATAACGGTGTGTAAATAACCGTTATTTTTAAAGGTTATTTGAAAGATATCAGCATATACAACAGTATGGCTTTTTCAAAAGACACGCCTTTAGAAATGATTTAACTTGGCTTTTATTGCGCATTTTTCAATATAAATCGGAAGCTTTTAAAAATTCCCCCAAACTTAAACAACTATTTGTTTTTTAACTTCATTCACCAGTTGTGTTTCTAATTAAGTCGATCATAAAAATTAAAGGGATTATCAAAATTTAAAAGCCTTTTTTTATTTTCAAGTTAGTTTTTTTTTTTAATGTGTAATTTTTCTATGCATAAGTTTAACTTTACATGGAAATATATAATTACTGGATGACTTGAATATTTTCAAAGTGTTCTATAAAAGAAAGAGGAATTTTTGAGTATTTTCAAAATACTTTATATGAGACGTACATTTATGTATTCTCATAAATACTACTTCAATATCATTATTTTTTAATCATCATTATCTGATCTGAAAATTTGTTTCCGTTGCGTATTTTATTTACTTTTCGTTACCTGGTTCACTTATTTTATTAATCGCTATTTATTTTTACTTTATTAATTACTACTAAAGAAAAAAATGGAAAATATAAAAAAGACATCCCACAAGAAATATAATTGCATTTGAAATAAATCTTGATGCCTAAGGAAAAAAACTCTATTGAATATTTTGCATCTAACGCAATTAAGTATTCTTTAATGAATGGCTGCAAAAGATACCAATGTTTGTAAAAATATGATATTTTAATAAATTTACTTTTTATGATATTGTCAATTTAGAATGCAACTAATGCATTATTTAAGTAATTATAAAATGCATATTTAAGACAATTATTATATATATTAATAATTAATAACTGCCAGAAAAGAATATTTTACTTCAAGCCGTAAGATAATTTTAAAATTGTAGCTATAAAATCTATCGAAATAATATATTTAATTTATTTAAAAAGTTTGAATAACGAAAAAAAGGAGAACAAAAATCACTTCTATTTAAAATTTTATAAAAGCAATCAAAATAATTCATTCTTAGAACAATTTTATTAGAACAAAAAGAACCTAACTGAGTATATTTAAAATAAATTTTTATATAATTTGAATGACAGAAAATGTGTAATTTAAAGAGAAATTGAAATACTTGTACTGATTTATATTTCTTCACACTAATGCAGTGTATTGCTACAAATTATCCTAACAGTTTAATTGATGTAATTAGAAGGATTTTGCTTCGAAATTTGAAATGTAAAAATTATTTTTTGTGATACTTTTTTCAATAGTCGTATTTAAAGGACACAAAAACTTTTTTCAATTTTAATTAATTAAAAATAGTAATACAACAAAAATTATTTTCAAGTAGAAATATGAATAACAGGGTAGTTCTTTGGTTTAAAAAAGCCCAAGTTTTAATATTCGAGAATAATAACCTGGAAATACATTTTGTTCTGAGTAATATGCGTTTGCAAACAATTAAAATTTGAAGATTAAAGAACTAAATCAATTTTTATTTTTTAAAAAATTTAGTGTCAAAAAATATGGCTTAATACCAGATTTTATTCTGGTATAATGCCTTAAATTTAGTTTTCAACAATAAAGTTGTCTGTATTATACATAAGTTGAGAAAATACTTTTTTTAAAGAATGTTCTAAATTGACGAACAAGAATATTCAGTATGATATGTATTATTTGTACTATATAACTTTATTCATTAAATTATAATTTATACAAAAAAAAACAACTGTTTCATTCGATTTTTAACATAATTAATAGTTAAAGTTTAATAGAATATTTCAAACATAATTTACGTTTTCTGAATTTAAAATAATTATTCTCATAAATGTGAAGAAGAGGAAACCGAACGATTTTGAAACATAGGATCAATGAAAAAAAAATGCAAAATGCAAATTATTCTTCCAAACAAGCTGTGTTTCAGTTTAATTCAAGGTCAATTTATTTTTAACTTTTACAACATATTTAGTTTTTCGATGCGCGCTGTTACTGGATTATTAAAGGAATGAAATTATTACGAAATTTTTTTTATCATATCAGCTGTCGTAAAAACTGATATTTGCAATATTTAGGATAAAACAGTTATAACTAATTTTTTTTCAACATTAATAAATATTGCTTATTTTATATAATTAAATTATTTACATAAATCCATGATTATTATATGTCCGGATTGGTTCACTGGAAATGTCCCAAGCAATTATAATTCTCGGTAAATTTCTATTTACTGAAAAGGCGACATCATGTAAAATATTTAAATATCTCTCTGACTTTATGCATATTTTCATGTATACATTTCTGTGCATTACTTTAATGGATTGTTTGTTTGTCTCGTATACATCGTCCCTGCTGAATTCTAGCAATCGCACGCACAAAAAATGCTCAAAAGACTAATTTAATGCATGCATCCTTCAGAATAATAATCCAGTCTGTGTTCGGCCATGTAATTTTCATATCCGAAAAATTTCCTCTTTCGCTTATCATACAAACAAAACTTTGTTGCTACGCATCGATTGGACAAACAATCATTACTCTGCACGAATCGCATTCCAGGTCGGCTTTCTCAGCACTGTTTCGAAAAATCTTTCTTTCTCAAAATATTCTTTTTTCTCAGCGAAAGGATACGAGTGGAATATGTTTAGAAACAAAAACAGGGATAATTGAGCATGATAATTTAGCCATTGGTGGTGACGACTTGGCGAATCTAAAATGACACGCTACGTTGTACGTGTAGAACTGTAGCCCTTAGCAACGAATGACATTCCACAACTTTTGACTTGGCCATCGACCGACAAAAGGCTGCTGTGCAAATAAGAGAAATTTTAAAATCTGTCTGGGTCACTTTAAAATCTCAAACGCACTTAAAAATTCATTATGAGAAAAAAAATTACCGAATATTCACGGGTTGATTTTTTTCCGTTAAAATTAAGGATTTCAAAATTTTTTAGGATCACTTTAAATTCTTAAATGCCTTTTGAAATTCACCGATGACAAAAAAAAATAATAATAAAGGACCGAATATCCATGAGTTTATTATTTTTTCCAATAAGATAGGAAATTTCAAAATTTCAAATTTGCTCAATTCTTGTTTAAAATCTCAAATGCACTTAGTAATTCAATGTGAAAAAAATACTGTATATTCCTGAATTAATTTTTTTTCGTTGAAATTAAAGATTTCAAAATCTGCTTGAGTCACTTTAAAATCTCAAATGTTTTTTCATGTGGGCCGATGGGAAAAAAAGGGTCTAATATCCATGGAGTTATTATTTTGCCATTGAGATTATAAAATTTTAAAATTTTGAATTGTCCAAATTTCGTTTAAAATCTCCAAAATGCCCCGCATAAATCAAAGCTGCATTTTTAAATTTGCTAGGAAAAAAAGATAATCCTCGAATACCTACGGGATTTTATTTTTCTGAAATTACAATCGAATTTACGAGAAAGTTGTCTTAATTTTTCAAATTTTTATTATTATATTATTGCATCATTTTTCTATTATAGGTTTAAAAAAATAATTTATCGTTTTCATCATTTAAGTTTTTAGTAAGTAGTTTATTTGTAGTAGCTTTAGTAATTAAGAGATGTATAATAATTATTAACATATTATTAAAAGACTATATTATTTAAGTAATTATTTCTAACCAGGCGTATCATTCTATTGCCTACATATATTTCATTAACATATTTTATTTCGTATTTGCCACTTACATCTTATATTACATTTTTAATTTTACGGTACATGTATTTCTTTATTCAAAAACTTCACAATTATTTAATTCTTTCTACTATTTAGATCAATTTGGGTCCTGATTTCATTGACTGGGTTAGCAATAATCTGTTTATAATTTCGGTTGCAAGGGCGATGATTTACATAATAATATTATTTGTACATAAAAAAATACATAAGGAATAAATAAAAAAAATTGTACAAAATGAAAATATAGTTTTAATCAATTAATCTGAATAATATTATTCCATTTATCAAATTTTAATTTAAAATATAGATTTAAATACTTTAAATACTTAATAATTTAATTTAAAATATAGAATTAAATCTATATAAAATTTTTTGTCATAAATAATAGGTTTCTATAAAAATTATAAATATATTCAAATTAAATTTATATTTCGGCTTTGCAAATAAAATTTCACGTGAAATATAAAATATAATATATTATTCTTTTGTTAATGTATCCAAAATGTACAAAAGTAAGCATGTTAGCCATTTTATATTAATAAAATTAAATGCGAAATTAAATATATGCGCAAAAAAACGAATTTAAAATTCAATCATTACTGTCAAAGTTTTCTTCTACTCTGATCATAACCTGTCTATGCATACTTATAGCATACAAGATATCTAGTCTAATTAAACGCAAATTTCTAACACTTCCAACTGTAAAAATTCTGTATATGTACTTTAAAGTGCTTATTTGTAATGCTAAAATATTGATAAATTCCAGAATTTCATACCGATTCCCAAAACTATTTAGTTATTAACTGACCCAATTAATTATAAAGCTTTTAATATCCCAAATTAATGACCATCCATAAAATATCTGCTAATGAATGGTTTATGTTTCCATGACACCGTCGTTGATAAACTTAAAATAATTAAACTCAAAACTTTCATTTTTGATTTTTTTTATCGCAGAAATTTTGAACTTATTTTTTTTAAATTTTTAGAGTGCCATAATTTTATATTGAATATGACAAATAGGTCCAAAAAAGACTGTAAAAAAGGCAAAATTTGAAATTTTTAAATACTTCCTCACCTGTCTCAAATAGCATAACATATAATTCTTTCGGCCGTTTAAGCGCTTCCCACTCGGAAGAGTTTATCAGAGTTCAGAAAATTTCTGTTGGATCACATTTGAATGGATATCTTATATATTTTATGTTACTTTCACAATATAATATAATGTGTATCTTGCTTTTAGCGGTTTTGATCAACGTTTTGTAACAGATTTAAATTTCTGGTGCGAAGATCCCACGTTCCAAATTCCTCCTTTTACCTTTTTACTTTTTTTATTCATAGAGCTCACATATATACACTCACTGGCCAATGAATTAAGAACCCAAGATCAATATTTTATTGGACCACCTTTTGAAAGGATAACTGCTCTGATTCGTTTGGGCATCGAGTCCACAAGCTTCTGGAGTGCATTTACATCCAGAGAATATAATGAATTGGCTATGCAGCTTTTGAGATCTTGTAAATTAGACGGAAAAGGAGAGTGTCAGTGTCTTTCCACCGTATCACACAAATTCACTATGTGGTTAATACCAACCACCAACAATACCAACTTTTTTCAAATGGTGAAGGATCTGTCGCTTTCCCCATTTTCCTTCATTCCTCGCGAAAAGGACTCTGACACCTTACTTATACCATTCTAACCTCATGTAACCCACGTCTTAACAAAAAAATTTCATACATCATCCCTAGCAAGCATTCAAATGCAAATCCCTGGCGATTGAGTGTAGAAATAGATTATTTCAAGATTACCTCATTTATACAATGCTTTTAAATTTTATATAGACACGTTTTGATCTCATACAAGTCTGATTAAAAATATCATATACTAAATTTCATTTATCCATCTTGTTGCCTGTTAAATTAATATTATACATTTGGAAAAAGACGAAATAGATTGACATAGATAATGAATGTCGTTCACAAATTGTTGCAAAGCTTAAAAAATCCTCTCCAATAGAGAGAATGCCTTGCAGGACATTTTGGTGCAGTATCATTAGTCTAATTATGAAATGGCGTGAATTTGGCATTTCAACTGAAATCATCGTGTCATCCTAAGCGAACTTTTTGGAGATCATTCCAAAAAGTTCGCTTAGGATTCGAGAATAATATCCGGAAATCGAAATTGTCCTCTAAACCCGTTTTTCAACGGATTGAAACAGAAATTTCAAACTGCATTTTTAATCACAAAATACCGTACCTAATTTGATATGTTTGTCTTTTTGTTTTTGAATTACCTCATTTTATGAGCATTTAAAAGAAGATCGAAAGATGTTCAAGAGCTCATAGTATTATAGCTTTATTTAGCTTATAATTTGACTGTTTACCGAATTTTGCCTATCTGGCTGGCTTCGGTTTTGTTATAGTGTTAACTTATTTTAAAACATTCGAACAGACAGACCTTTTAAAAAGATTTTCCACAAAATCGGACAGAAATCTTCAAATTTAATGTAAAAACTGTATGCCGATTTTCAACCGTCAACGCCAAATCGTTTTTGAATTATTATTGTGACAAGCAGATAGACGAGCATTTCCCAAACAAGAGTTTTTCAAACGCAGAAAGGTCTAAAAACGTCAAAATCTGGAGTCCGAATTTTTTTGAGGATTAATTATATTTTCTCTATATTAAATGCAAGAGAATGTAAAAATAAATAAAATAAAATCAGGAACATTAAATATGTCTGGGGATAATCTTTTTGCCGAATTTAATATACGTTTAGCAATGGCCGAATTAATGAGTTTAGCAATGACTAACCTCATTTAATCGTAATCATCGTAATCACTGACAATTTCTGTAATTCTAGTCTTTCTTCACTCAATAGAAAGATGAATGAACTTAAGATTAGTGAATTTTAAAAATACTCTTTTAATTATCTTCTGAAAAGTAGATTTTTATCAAGTCAGAACATGTTGTTTTTGGGATGAGGTTGTTGGCGTCAACAAAAATCCTAAGGTGAAAAATAAATTTTTTTTATCTGCACGAGCATTTCAAAAAATCAGCTTTTAATAACGTCATAGCCACTGCATTTACAAAAGCTCTGATTTAAAAAGAGATAGGTTAATGACTACAGCAAATAAAACCTAGAAAAATTTAATTTTGAGCACGTGGTTATATGAAATGAAATAAATAGTGATTTTTTTAAAAAAAATAAACGCGAGACAAAATTTTTTTTCATCGTTTGCAACACCAAAGAGATTCATTCAATTAAACAATGAAAAATGAATAAAAATATGATTTAACTTGCGAAGCACATGGTGCTTGGCAGGCCAAAAAATTATGTTCTGACGTGACACATTGAAATATTCATGGAATATTTCATTTAAATCATTTTTAATGTATTTAACTTCTTAAAAGTAAATTATCATTAAAAGATGCATGAATAAATATTAAATAAAGGGAATAGATATTCAACTTCCCTTATTCAATCATATTATTATTATTAAATATTTGGTCTACAAATAATTATTTTGGTCTGGTAATTTATGCAAAATAATTTTTAAAAGTTTGTTTCTCTTTCTCAGTAACTGGCCTGATTTTGTGAATTTTAGTTTCTTCAAATGAAAGTTATAAACTTTAAATATGTAATCAATAGTCATTTATCCTACTTTGCCTTCTTTTTTAAGAGAAATGTATATAAAAAAACATTTCTTCTTACACATTCTCTGTAGAGAAAACCCGCCATAGGTATTTTTCATCTATCGTAGAGATAAATGTGTACTATCTTCTTTTATCGTAGAGATAAATTAAAAAACACCTCTTTATCATACTTTCTCTGCGAAAATCAACAAAATCAACATTTTTTATTGGCGTATTGATTTGTCAAATTTTACTTCTTGTGATAGCTCCTTATTCTTATATGTTCTTCACACCATCAATGCCCACCGTTGACTTAATCTTTAAGTTTCGAAAGATTTTGAGAATAAAACTTAGGTAGAGCCCCCGCTCTCAATTTAAATGAAACGATTCCATTCATTTAATTAGTACACTACTTACCGAAAGGGGTTATTTATTTATTAATAAAAATATAATGATACCTTGAAATCATTTTTAATTTCTTAATATTTGATTATTAGCTCGGACTTAAAATTTGATTCAATTTCTTTTATTGAACACTTTGGTATAATATGTCATCAAAAACACAGAAATATACGAACACGTTTCTAAAACTAAAGCACATTAAGAAATGAAGGAAAAAGAAGTTGAAAAATGTCCTCCTTATAGATGTGAATCAATCAAATTAAATATGAATCTTAATAAAAAGATGCTATCTTATTAGAAATCATTGTAATACTTAATTTTGTTCAAACTATTGTTTCTGTAAAATAAAAGTCAGTTTTTCTTTTAATTAGGAATATTTCCTTATTTTTGCATCTTTTAAATGAATGTTTTCTCGCCTATGAAATAATACAGAGAAAATATTTCGACCTTCAGAAAATGTGGAATTGAAATTTTGATGAATTCTCAGATTTCAAACCACCGCTTGTATGAAAAACGTATTTCTAGAATTTTGTGTATCTATCTATGATAACGATAATTAAAAAGTTTTAAGCTAGGCAGATGAAATTTGATTTGTAGTTTTTCGATAAATTTGAATCTTTTTATTTTGAACGCAATTCAGTTGCAGGAAGTTAATATACCTATGTTCGAATAAATTGAACAAGATAATTACAATATTGTAAAAGGTTAGATGGGTTAAATTTGATACGTATTTTCAACTCCTAAAGTACAGATTCATATCATATTTTGAGACAAATCTGTGATTGGATTGACCGTCTGACCATCTATATATTCACATGCATGCAAACGCAAATTCTCAAAAAGAGAACGCTTTTATACAATAAAATTAAGTATGTGATTTTTAAAGGTGTGTGTTAAGAAATTTTGCTTTTCGATAAAACAAAGACAAAATAGCAATCTCGGCTTGTTTATTTATTTATTCTGCGAAGCACAAAGCGCTCATGTTTTGGACTCTGAAAGTAGAAAAAAAAACATCTATACATTTCACAAAATTTTCCATGGTTCCCAATCTTTATGTATAGGAAAAGGAGATATAACTTATACGAGAAAGCGTCTGGGTGAGACTACTGTCAAATATTCTTTCCGGCTTTTTTAATGGAAAAAATGTACTTGCCGATTTTATTTCATCGTCCTAGATATATTTGTTCATGCAATTTTGGTAATTGAAATATTTAAAAAATTTCTTTATGGGAATAAGCTTTTTTAAGTTATAATTAACCCTTTGCCCTCATGACTCATGGACGACATTCAAGATGACGCATCATTTTTACGTTTCATTTATTTATTTTTGAATTTTGATAGTTGAAAATACTTACAGAATGGTAAAATGATGTAAATTAATTTTTTGAGGTTAAACTAAACTAACCTCAAAAAATTAATTTACATCAACTAAAACAATTATATATAATTATTTTTCGGAAAAATAAACCAACCCTTGTATCATTTAATGAATAATTTTGCATCGAAATGCTTTTCTTAAAGTAAAGGGTTAATTGAAATAGTTTAATCAATCATATTTACAATACCCTTTATATGCAATCATTTATAAATATGCTGCAATCATATATAGTGTACAATATACGTAAAATTCAGTTATATACAAATTACATACAGTTTTATGAAATGTAAATCTTTTTTTATTGCTTATTATTATTATTAATTTTATTTTTGATTAAAAAAACTAGCGATTTTCCATTCAAAATTATTTTTTATAATTGTATTATATAATAATTAATAAATTAATAAAGCTATGCTTGGCCCTCTAAATTTCAGAAATGGTAAATCATTTTTATCCTTTCGTTTGCTTTATTTAATAATCTCTAAGTTCGCTCCAAGTTAAGTTGATGCGATGTATATTTTTATGATGCTAAAGGAAGCTTCTATGAACTAATCTAAATTTATCATTTTGGTCTTTTTAACTGTACGCTTTATTCATTAAAAAAATCAAAATACCTGAAGGCATAATTTAGCAGCTTTTCTAAGTAATGATATGTACCAAAATTGCCATACAACATGCTTAGGACGCTTGTCAAAAACTTCAAATACGAAAATTGGGGTAAAAGTAACTTTTAAATTCACTGAACAATTAATCTCTGCTAATAATAGCGCAGAGAATTTGCCTCTTTGTGGTTCCGTTCTAAAGGGACTGGGATATATATTATAAAGATATACATTTCAATGAACGATTTCAAATTTTTAAAAATTGAATTAAAATTTTTTTTATTATGTATCAAATTATGTTTGATTATTATATATTTATATGTTATATATATCATTAGTTTACATATTTATTTATATATTATATTCTAGCATTTACTTCCTGTCGTACTTAACTTTCTGTGATAAAATACGATTTTTTTCCCATTTTAACTCGTATCAATACTTACATACTTTGATAAAGTGAGCTGGCCTGGTAAACACAAAAGATTACTGTCTCAGAAAGTCCGATGCATACATTTCTTTAAAAATCGCACGCTTTTGATAATATATCACCTTTTTCAATTTCTACTATTAGCTCGCGCTCTTCCTACATACATAAATCTTGTTCAAATTTTCAATCGTTAATAAAATATTTTTTATTCATCCCATCAAGTTCAAATAAATTTAATGACGTTTGATGTTAATACAGTTATTTTAAATATTAGTTCATTAATTTTTCATTCATTAATTAAAAACTAACTTTCTCGTATAAAATCTTCATTTCCCCATCGCCAAATAAGTAACGAATTCAGTCTTTTTTCTCCCTCATCAATGAGGTTGGGCTTAATACATTTTCGGCCGATTATTTCAAACGATTCTGTTTAATTTCTTAATGTTTGATGCATTTAAAATTAAACACTGTTAATTAATCGATTTTTTGGGGTTCATTTTAAAGTACTTTCTAATTAAAATAATACTGAATAAAGAAAATTAAAAATTTCTAATCTGTATTAAGTTACCCCAAATGACGTAGAAATTTCAAGCATTTTGCTTTGCCTCAATTGTCCTTAAAAATTCAACGCTAGTATAATTTTTTGATCAATTATTTATAGAAAGAGTAATTATCAGACCGAGATAGCGTGGTTGGTAGGGCGTTAGATTCGCATTCCTTGTGCTGCGAGTTCGAACCCGCCAGCCGAAGACTGTGTGTGTGGCGAACGCTAAATCTGTCATGGTCACAAAATCCTCCCTACTGAGAGTAATTAAGCTGAGAGTACTGGGTCAGAGGGATCTATCTATGCCAGATCGAAATGACGATCTGCGGATGAATGAATGAAACGCATAAATGTATCCGCTTCGTAAAGAGGCTTTGTGACGTGTGCGAGATAGAAGTCAGACTTCTGCTTTTGGTTGACCAGGGGTCAATACACTCAGAAACTACTGCACCCCTTCTTCCGTTGTAAAACAGAACACGAGAACAACAACAGTTGTAATTATTTAATATCAAGTAATTAAAAAAATTAAAAATCTCTGTTGACATTTGTTGGAATTAACTTAATTTTTTTTTACATTACTTGTTATCAAGGGGAATTTATTATTGTGATTCTACATAGTCAACAATGAAACATTTTAATACAGTTATGTTTTACCATTCTTATTTCATGTGTATGAGGTCTATGAAATCGAAGAGAAACTTCTACCAAGATTCAAATCTTTGATTATGGAAGTGATAATGATTCTAATCTTAAAATGACTTCGTTCAGCGTTCTTCCCGTTGTGGTTTTACATTCTCTAATGATTCTGGTTTTACATCCTCTGACGAGTACGACCTTTGAGGTTTCAAAAGTAAATAGATATTATTTATATATGCTCATAAGTAATTACTATTTCAATGAGGCTGACTGAGATAATTTCAAAAATATTCTTCTTGAAATTCTCAAGTTACAACTGTTTGTTCAGTTTAACCCATTCGCTGCCAAGCTACATTGTATGAGGTTATTCCTATTTTCATTTCTGTTTTGAGTGTTATTGTTTATCTAAGTTTTATTATTTCAAAATAATTACACATATTTTGCCATAAAATCCTTTAAATGCATAAAAATCAAACACGAGTATAATCGTGGTTGGCAATGAGAATAACTTCATACAATTTAGGCTTGGCAGCGAATGGGTTAAAATAAGTAGAATTTTTGTAAAAACAATTTATTTGTAGCTTTTTTTTCAAGTTTTTACACTTGTATATTAATGTTTGTGGTCATAAAAAGTTTGCAAGTTTGACAAGCTGTACGTTATAATACACTGGAAGTATCACGAGTATATTCGTGGGTAACGAGTATAACAATGGGCAACACCCTGCCAACCACGAATATATTCGCGATTGGCAGCGAATGGGTTTAAAGAATCCGTCGTGGTCCCAATCCTTTCTGTAGTGGTATTTTTGCTCCTTTTTGATGTATGAAGTGAAAAATAATTATCGTCTTATAAGAGATTCGACGTCATTTATAATTACTCAAAAACAAGTAATAATTCAATCGGACTGGCTGAGGTAATTTCAGAAACATGTTTTATGAAATTCTCAAGGTATCATTGTTTAACTTAAAGAATACTTCAGGAGCTGAATCCTTTCTGTTGGGTTTTTCTTCTTCTGGTTTCCGAACGAAGTGAAAAGTCCATTTGCAACTCAAAAGTGAACCGTTATTTAAAAGAAATTTTTAATTCTATCAGACTGAGGGAGATAATTTCAGAAATATGTTTCTCGAAATTCTTAATGTGAAGCAGTTCGCTCAACTTAAAGAATCCTCCAGGGCTGAATCCTTTTTGCTGTGGTGCTTTGCTACATCTCGTTTATGTGCGAAGGTCAAGCCAAATGATGCCACAAAAGTAGACAAATGGCCCTTATAACTGGCCATATACAATTACTAATTCAATCGAACTGACTGAGATAATTTTAGAAATATGCTTCGTGAAATTCTCAAGATGCAGCTGTTCGTCCTGCTTGAAGAAGATTCAGAGTGCTAAATATTTTGCTTTTATTTTTCTCGCTTTG
>JAOUZG010051511.1:757067-877512 GCA_026289955.1 Argiope argentata
TATATATATATATATGACACTTACTGTCCCAGTCTCCTCAGTTGAGTTAAAGGTTTGTAGCTAACCAGAGCGACAATAAAATACTTTCATATGTTCTGCACTCTCCATAAATGAGATGAGTGTTATTTAAGAAAAATTCATTGATTGCATATAATTATTGTGACAATAAATTAGTTTTTTAAATTATTTCACGAGGCATCAATATACAAAATATGGACTACAAGATGCAGATAAACTATTTACAATAAATCATAAATCTTATTCCATAGACTCCATAGAGTTGAAATTCGGATTTTGTAAACAAAGAGAAATAAATTACCACTATAAATGTGAATAAATACAATTATGCTATTTAATACTAGAAAGTAATTATTAATTTAATTGGTTAAGTTAATATAGGAAATTTTTTGGATAATTCTATAGATATCATTCTTTAGGCGAAATATTTTTCTAGTGAATGCATCCTTTTTTGTGGTACATTCTTACTTTTTCTTTTCTTGACTTGTGCATATAATATCTCTTTAGATTATATGAGCAAATCAAATGACACATCAAAAATAAATCCATGTGTTCTATGACCTTTCAGATGTAATTATTAGTTCAAATGGATTAGTTGAAAATATTAATTAAAATTCTCTTAAAATATTGAGTTATGAATGATTGAATCTACAGAATCATATATATTATTTTAAATCATTTTTATATCTCAATTGTTTGCTAAGTTATAGAAATTTTCTGTAACTCATATCATCGTTGAATAAATGCCAAACAATCTCAATAAATTGACTTGCAGTATTTATAGTTTTGTAATATCAAACAAGTTTAATAATTATTTTCTTATGGATTTATTTGCGTATTGAAGCAAATAAAAGTTTTCATATTCTTAATAACATTATTACTTTATTCCTTTTTACGAATTACTTTTAAATACTGCATATTTTTGTCTTTTAACTGGTGTTCCTATAAAAACTGATATTTCCAAGTTGCACGGTTTATTTATGTGAATCAAATAAATAATTTTTCAGAAAAAAAATTAGATAGGAAATAAAAAAAATGTCTATCCATTTTATATTATTATATATGAGCATTTGAATTAAGTATTTACATTAAAGAACAAGAGTGCAATTTATTATACTCATTTGTTTAGCTTCTGTTAGACTTGCTAAAATAAAAGAATTGCATGAATTTGAAATTTGAACAATACTAATTATTCTTAACTCATTTGCATCCTTTGAAGTTCCACAATTTTTGAGGATTAATTTGTATATGATGTCATATTTTGATATTTTTTGAAGTTATTTTATTATCATTTTGTAATTTTGAAACTAAGAACAAAAATATTTTTATTTGCCAGAGAAATTTTTCACTTAAGGTTTTTGCTTAATTTATAAAAATCCATTTAAATATGATTCATTAATTTGATAAAACTATTATAAGTTTTGTTTTTAAAACATATAAATTTATAATATTTCAATGAGAAGCAATTTTACTCTGTTTTACGTTGATACAGCCAAAACATTATTGCAAAATTTTCGATGATAAATGTGTTGTGGTTTTAAAAATGAAGGCCCTTCTCCTCTTGATTTATTCATATAAATTCTATAAAAAATATTTTTGCTGATTTAAATTTTCAAATCTTTATTAAATTTAAATATTTTTTCTTTCTATTCTGTTTCACATAGAAAATAAGAAAACTGAGTGAGAAAAAAAATTGAATTGTCTTAAATTAAATAAATAAACGGTATTTTAAACAAAGATTTTCTTTTGTTTAATTAGTATTAATTGCCTTTTTGTATAAATTTAATTAATAATTAAAAACTTAACATTATTTACTTACTGCATTATTAATTTCAGAAATGATTGGTTCAGTTATTAGCTTTTAATTAAATAATTAGTTTGTTTTAATTTTCTGCTTATTTAATAGAATTTTTAATTTTTTAATTAACTAATTTTGATTGATAAATTACACTCAATTATGGGTTTTCTTTAATTATTTTTTTTACATTCATTTAGGTATATTAAGCATTTGTTGAAAATTTTATTCTGAATTAAACACGTTGAAAATTAAAGTCGTTAAAATAATGTTCCTATTTAAAAGAAATCTATAAGTCTACAAAATAAAATATCTTGTTATGGATGTGAAATATCCATACCCCTTTACTCCTTCTCGCAAAACACACACACCGTATAAGATCAATGGTATTTCATACCTCCATCGACTTTAATCTATGTGAATTGGGCCCTAAAAGAAACCAAACAAAGCTATCCCAAAAGCGGAATGGGAAAAGACTTTTTTACTCCTGAATGTTTGGCGTCGTTACCATAGCGACATTCGCGTTATAATTTCAGTTGCAAGCAACTGTACGCCCCGGCCCGTCGCCACTGTATTCCTTCATAAAGGGGGAAAATGTATTAATTTCTTAAGTAAAAAAGGTTACAAAACAAAAGGACAATAAAGCATAAATTCAGTGTGTCCATCGGAATTCCAGGGGCATCTTTATCTGAACATTTTCATCAAATTTTTTGACGCAAAATTGTTTCCTGTTCTACCTCAGATTGACTATAATTTAATGCCAGGATACTATTTTGTGAAATAAAACCGACAAAATCTTTAATAATAATTTCACTTTTAAAACATATTTAAATGTTAAATAAAATAAATAAAAGCATTTTAATTTAACTTGCTTGGGATTTCACTTTTTCATTTCACTTTTTGACGCAGTTTTGTTTCTTGTTGTATACAATTCTGGTAAAAATTCCATGCTAGGAAAGAATTTAAAATTCTAAAAGACTAAATTATTTATAATAATATTTCCATCTTTTTAATAGATTAATTTTAAAACAAGTTAAAAGAATTTTAATTTATTTTAACATTTTTTGGATTATAATCCCATTTTCTGGTGTATCACTCTGTATGATTTCACTCACTCTTTTCAATCACTCCATTTTTCTGATTCATGACTGATAAAGCTATTACGTTTTACAAAAACTCAGTTTTTTAAAATAGTTTTGTACCTTATCATAGAAAAATAACAGTATTCCAAATAGTTTAAATCTTTTTTGGCGCAATTTTGTGTTTCTGTATACATAGCGTTAATGAAATAATTTTTTAATATTTAGTTTTAACATTGTTATGATTTTTTAGTAAAATTCAAATTTTATATCTGTAAACTTCTGACTATTTGGCATAATTTTGGGACCACATAATTTTGCTGTTTAATTAATTCATTTTTTTAAAAATTGTAACTTACTTACACATTTTTGAAGTCAATAAATGCAATTCAAGATACTAAAATTCTAAACTTCTTCAAATGTTTTCGTTTGAATTTTGTGTCCTGTTGTACCAAACGCTGACGAATTAATTAATTTTTAAAGTTTTTTCATTTTTTAAGTATTTTTGGAACTTGTAATCGGAATTGAGGCGTTCTATTTTTAATAGTTTTTTGGAAGGATTTTGTTTTTTGGATTTATTTTCATTGATTAATTAATTAATCTTTGATTTCTATGATATTTTTTAAGTTTTGCCAATGTCATTAAAGGTGCATAATTCTTAATCGTCTCAATCTTTTTAGGAACATTTTTTCCTAGTTGTATCTATATTCCTTTTGTTGGACAGTTTTGCATTCTAGAATTGATTAAATAATTTTTAATTTAATTAATAAAAATATTTAACATCATTGCGATTTGTGTTTATTTATGTTTAAATTTCTTTTAATTATTTTAATGATTAATTAGTTATTCTAATAACTTATTTTAAAAGTATTAATTACTTTAATACTCCCCAATATCTTTTTTGTTAAATTTTTCATAATGCTTACATGTTTTGACAAGATTTGAGCTGTAGTTTACAAAACATTTCAATTTTTTTTAAAAAAATTATAACAGTTGGTAAATTTTATCCTAAAACTCTATTTTCTTTCAATATTTTAATCTTTTTTTTCGATTTTTAAGTGATGAAACTTATCTCATACATTAATAGTTTCTTAACCTATTAAAATTATGAGCAATGTTTTTAATTCATAATTTTCAATATTTAGAATTTCTCTTTTAATTTTCAACATTTTAATGATAAAATTGATAATTGTAGATTTTTTTGCTCATCGAAGTATTGGCTTTTATTCCATTCTTTTTTTTCTCTTAAATCATTTTCTTTAAATTTTTTGTCTTTTTTCTTTTTAGTATTAATATTTCATCGAAAAATGTACTGCCTATTATTGAGTGCGTTATTTCTTTTTAATTTGTTACTCTTAGTGGACTGTAAACCCATTTTAAATTTTGGAATTTTAAAAATCGCATTTTTTTGAATATTTTCAGGTGCTCTTTCACACTTGTTCTATTCATATTTATTATTTTTTTGGTCACATAAATATATATTTAAAATACTCTCTTTGTCTTTACTATTAATAAAGAGGATTGTATGTGTTGGCGTTCTGTAGCACTGTTTGATCTGGACGTACCAACTTCGATACAAATGTATAGGTTGGCCATAAAATAACTTTCCCTAGTTTGGCGTAGCTTCCAATGAATTCAACAGTCTGTATACGAAATGTAATTTCTTTTGGTTCATCCTTTTTGGCTGCAGATGCCGCTAAACAGGGCAAGTTATTTTATGACCACCCTGCATTTTGCTGGAGGGTTATTTTTTAATTTGGATTAATTAAAAGATAAGAGAAATTTAGGGGACTTTTCGTGATATAATGAGGAAAATATCATTGTACAAAAGCGCATCTACATCGTGTAGCAATGTAAATTTCTTTTCATGATGCCAATTTAATATTCATCCAACTTTCGCTAAATTGGCACAATTTTTGAAAAAGATTTTTTAGTCTAATTTTCAACTGTAGACTGCATTATTGACCTGAACTCAAACCACCTTCTTTGTTTCAGCGCTTGATTTTTAAAAAAATATTTTAATGCGGAGGAAGAAGAAATTCTTTTTGGTATCTATGCAGTTTAAATAATGATGATTTTTTTAAAAAAATGAAACATCGCGAAAAGTAAAAAAAAAAAAAAAAATTGAATCGTATAATACGTTTTTATAGTACTTTAATGCTATATTTATGGGAATTTAATGCTTATTGTTGAATAAATATTGAACATATGTTATGCCTAAGAGATTTAATTTCAACTAAATATAATTAATATTCCGCAGCAGTAACTGTACTCCAAAGGTGGCTAGTTAGTTAATAAATAGTTGTTTAACAGATGACATAAGTGTTCTCCTCGTAAAAGAACATGAAATTTTAGTTTTAGTTTCTGTCTGTAACGGCTGAATTTTGAGAATTACTGTTCCCATACTCCTTCAGATTTCATAGGAGGAATAATTTATGATAACAATACGTATTCAGAAATACAACAAAAGCTTTTAAAAAAATACGATGCAGTTTCCATTTTTTATGGATATTTCAGAATCCATATTCCTCCCATACATAAAACTATTGATACAATTATGTCTGATTCAAATACATAAAATTTCTGATACCCCTATTTCGGCGTCCTAGAAGAGGAATAGTACGTCTTCCCCGTGATCTAGGTCTCTCGGGTTCAAATCCCGTTTCGAGCATGGTTGTCCTTCTGTGTACTATCTATAAGGTGTGTGAATGTGCACACACCCTGTGGAAAGCGAATGTGCAAGTGAATGTGATGAGTCAGTAGCAAAAGTCGTCTTGTCCTTAGTTGGCGCCACTACAAAACAAGAGAAGCTGATTATTCTTAAAACGCTGACCACCTCAGCGAGCTTGTCCATGACAAGTGCCATAATAAAAACTGATTTCCCACTTAATTTCAATTTCTCGTTAGCAAAGTATACAAAAATAAAGCATTGTAACCATCGAAAATGCTGAGTTCTAGATTCTAACAATTTTTGAAGTTTCAAACTTTCTGAAGTTTGCAAAACACATTATTGGAAATAAGTTTGTCTTTGAACAAGGTAATTCAAAAATGCTTTGAACTAGACGGGAAAAAATTGGTATGCGGTCTTGACACCATATTTGAAGAATTTTTATTTAATTTTAAACGAAATCCCTTCTCAGGAAGTCTATTTGGCATCTTCTTCGAATACATGGGAATTCGTTAACTACTAAATTTCAAAACTTTATTAATAAAATTTGATGTTTACCTTAAAATCTAAATTGCTGATATTTATTTAATTTAGGAGTAAATCTCTTTACTGGTTAATTGTCTGCGCCTGCTTCTAAGTAAATACAATGCGTCAAATAGGTATTAGCTTAAATAAATTAAATTTGAGTGTGATTTTGGTATTAAAATTGTAGTTTTGTATCAAATTTTGCTTTAATCGCTTCCAAGATGTTCAAAAACTACACCTGGTTTCTTTTAATAAGCAACGAAACACAAAATTATCATATGTGAGGCACTGAAAGTAAAAATTTCAATACTTGTAGCACTCACGGTGCGCAATTTTAAGCGGGGTTACAACACCGTTATGAGAGTGTATACGGGGAGGTTCGGAGAGACCACTTCCGTAGGCTTATAGTGCAACCTTCTGTATTAGTGTATCTAGTAATTATAAATTAATATAATAAAAAATGATTTTTTTCGTTTCTTATGCGTTTTCGTACCGTTTATTTGGTTGTGACGAAACAACATTGCTTGTACTTGCGGGAAGGATATAAGTATAGTACGACCATTCTAACTGAAGTCACAAAATGTAAACAATATTATTCAAATTTCTCTATCATATATCATTCCATTTCAATGAATGCATTCTTTGTATACCAGAAAATGAATATTGTTCTTTCTGTCATTCGTAACTTGATAAGGTGGTCATTTCAAATAATATTTCCGAAATTATTTCTGAGGCAGATACCAGCCAGCTAGTTTATAAATGAGGAGTCAGGAGGCTGTGTGTGAGATTTTCTTCACTTAAGGAAGAGAACTGAAGTCTTACTAGATCAATTCAGATCCATCATGAAATACAGTATATATTGAAAAGAAAAGCATGAAGACAACGAAATAATAACTGCCCTCCTAGGGGAAA
Source organism: Argiope argentata (assembly GCA_026289955.1). Taxonomy (NCBI): domain Eukaryota; kingdom Metazoa; phylum Arthropoda; class Arachnida; order Araneae; family Araneidae; genus Argiope; species Argiope argentata. The sequence continues at coordinate 764,065 of JAOUZG010051511.1, forward strand.
AAACAAATAACGAATGATTCTAGTTTATTCGTCGGAATTCCAAGAACGTTCTTTTTTCGAAAATAACTAATTATTCTCGCTAGCTTAGATATTTTTTAAAAAAATTTCTGTACAACGAAGTATGGAGAATTTTAACTGTAACCGCCAAAAAATTTGCGCTAGTGATTTTGACTAATCTTAATATTTCAAATTTCCCTGAGATCAAAAAATTTTTTTTATGAATTGTTTGTCTGCTTGCAATTTAAAAACTCTTTTGATTAAATTTAATATACTGTCTTTTCATCAAATTGATTGGCTTTCTTCAAATTTTGAGTAAAATCTATCGATAAATCTTCCTTTCCGGCTATTAGAATATGATAATTACAAAAAGAAAAATTTGGTACACAGATTTAACATGCATAGTAAACATCTATCAAACTTTGAGCCAAATTGAGCGGAGGGTGACTCTCTGCCATTCTCTGCTTTCAAAAATATGTAAATACGACGATTGAAAAAAGTAATGATTTAAATATACAAAATTTAGTATATGATTTTGTCAATACAAGTGTAGATCTTGATCAATTTATTTTTTCAATTGATTGGGGAAAATGCCTTTAAAACTTGATTCGACAATAAGAGGCTATTAATCGTATACAAGGACTTAATAGGCAAGAAAATTTTTTCATTTCTTTAAAATCTTTTCTATTCGGAGGAAGTCTGTCTACCAGGCTGTCAGAATACAAGCTATCATACTTATTACAAATAGAAGAGAGCTAGATGGATAAAATTTGATACACATATTACAAATCTGTATTGATGACACCTATAAATTCTGGGTCAAATCCGATAAAAGTTTATCGTTTGCCAGCTTGTACTTTCAGAAGTATATGAAAGTTATAGCTAAAAAAATGCAATGATTAAATATATCGAATTTGATATGTAATTTTTTGTACCCGCAATTGTAGTTTTTTTGTCAAATTTTTATATAGTTGGGAAAAAAGTACCTAAAACTAAAATTTGATTTTTGCCATTATTTTATTTGTCTGTGACTAAGATAAATTTAAAACACCTTGAACTAGATGGATAAAACTTGGTATACGGTCTTTACTCTAAATTTTCCAGATTTCCATCAAATTTAGTGCAGTATGCCTTTAGAAATAGTATGTTCTTTGATTAACTTAATGCGAGAACTACAAAAAAAATGGAAATTTTGAGCCATAATCAACTAGGGATTGATGGTCGGTTGGTATAAATATATAATGATTTAAATATATAATAATTCAATGATTTAAATATATAATAACAAGCATTTTATTTTATGACTAAAAGCGTGTTGGTGATTGAACGATAGATTCAGTAAAAATGCTAAATTAATGCCACCTTTTATTATTTCGTAAAGGTTAATGTATATGCGTTCTTTGTGTTTATTACATAGCATGGGATAAAGTTTTGGGCAGTGCGGGCTCTTTGTAACAAACGGAACTGGTGAATTCATTGGATTGAAAATCGAAAGGAATTTTATTGTGGGCTATTTTGATAAATTAATCGTGAAATAACTGCATTTAGCCCCGATTCTTTTTGAAATGCTTTATTCTGGAAAAAAAGATAAGAATCAACAATTAAAAAGTAATTCATTGTTCTAAATATTTTAATTTACATCCCTTTTTTTATCTTTGTTCCTGTATACCTTGGGTAAAAAAAATCAATTTATTTAAAAAGCGAAAAAAAAAATAATTCAGGTTATAATTTTACAGCGAATCGATAAAAAAACTACATCATATATCCCTATTAGTCGCTAAATCACTTCTAAAATAAATAACAAAAATTAACAATAAGTAAATGTCTCCAGGGAAAAAGTTCGAAACAAACGCTAAATAGTAATTCCAGTTTTTTTATCAACATTAGAAGAACACCTTCGCTTGAAAAAATGTTCAGTTTTTTTCCCCCAGACTTGAATATTGTAATTTTAATTTTCTTAATAAAAACTGGAGGTTGAAGAATAGTAAATTTAAAGATGAAGAGCGGTTCTTGTTGTTATAATTTTTCTTCATAAAAACTAGTGGCTGATAAATATTTAATTAAAAAGATAAGGGGAGATTCTTTAAATGATTATTATTAACAGAAAATTTTTATTTAATTTATTAATGTGTTTTTTATAATAAAATTAATGCAGGGAAAGCGATATTGTATGTCCTGTACCAACGGAAAAAATTGGCTAAATATTAGAAATTAAAGAAATAAAATTAGGAATATACTAAAAATTCCCTTAAGCAAATAAGAATAAAAGATCAGGAAATTAATGCATTATTCAGTTTAATCATCGGAATTCCAAGAATGCCTCTGTGGGGGAGGGGACGATAATACCACACCTCCCCTATATTTCTAAAGGCTTCTTTGTAACAATTAGATCTGATGATTCAATTAGTTTAAAAATAGAGAAGGGACGGATAGGGGATTTCTAATGAATTAATGAACAGTATAACTATTTCCTTATTTTTCAAGAAATATCCTTTTACTTATAAAATTTTAGCAATATTACAAGAATTTCCAAAGTGAAAGATAACAGAACATTTGAAAAATAAGGCTTAATATTTGCATGTTCGTCGAAATTTCCAGGAAATTTCAAATCTCTCATGCGGTCATAAATATCTTAATTCTTATATTTTATTTCCTTTATTATTAATTTACGTCCTGGTGTTCTTATCGTCGCCGCATCAATTAGTGTATAAACGAAACGGATGGGCTTGAACCGAATTTGTTTTAATGGACTGAATTAATCAAATAACTTAATCAAGCAAGCCGTCGTTACATCTAAAATACTGCAATATCTCGAAAAAGAAAAAGCGAAGATTAACTATAGAATAAAGTTTCCCAATATAAAAGATAACGAAACGGGGAGAAAAGTAATGCATAATTCCGGTTCCTTCATCGGAATTTCAGGAACGTCCTTCAATGGGAAATATCTCTCCCGTGGGCGTAAATATTTTAATTCCCCCAGTTCTTTTTCTTTGTCGCAGCTGTGTGTCCAAGTGTACCTGGTGTCGATGAATCAATTAGTTTATAATTGAAAGAGGGCTATCAGTTTTTTTCGTGAAGAACGGGAAAACTCGTATTCTACTAGCTGCAATGGCTTTCTCCGCGAGCGGATCAATACGCCCCAGCATTCAAGACAGGCTAGGGTGAGTCTACCTCTACCACGGACGTCTGCAGTGCGCGATAGGATAGGGCGCTTCATTTGGGAAGAGCGTCAAAGACAGGAGCTTACCGCTCGGACCGGACACCCCCCTCTCGAATAACAACAATCGGCCAGAAGGAGATTTATTTTATATGTTACGCGTTTTCTCTTCTTTTTTAACGTCTCCAGAATACTCGAATGAAACCATTCAGGGGTGAACGTTACCAGTGCTAACTCCTGCACGGAGCACGGGTCGAAAAAGCATCCCACAACAAGAGGAACTGGTTCTAAAAGTTTTGTGTACCACCCATTCCGTTGGAACTTAAAAACTACCATCCCGCTCAAGTTGGGTTTTTGTTTGGAATGGAAACCAAGTGAATGCTATTGGATACCTAAGGCGTGAAACAAAAAAGTTCCAATTTAAGAAGAATATGTTCCATCGACAGAGAATTCGTGTGAGACTTTGAATTTGTTAATTTTTTTCTTTTGTTTTTTCACTCTCAACCGTCCTTCGAAACCAGTCTCAAAAGTACGTAATAATCTCTTACTTAGCATAGCAAAAGAAAACGAAGCTCTCCACTATATATAAATATATATATTATACATATACATAAAAACTTCTTATATAGAATTGCAACTTAAGAATATTCTCTATCTCAAGTTTCAGCACGTGGAATAGCCTACTAAAAAAGAATTTAAAGATATACACTCGTTAAATTCTTCTCTATCTCCAGTTGCACTCATTCTAATTAATAGTTCATAGAAGATCAGATCAGATCAGATCGATAGAGTTATTACATTTTAACATCTACGCTCGGAATTCGTTGATTCTTTGAAAAAATATTCCTTAGTGCCACTTTCTAGAAGTGATTAATCAGAACAAAGCCAGTCTACCTAGAAAGGATCTGTATAGAAGACATTGCCAGAATTTTCGCAAAACTAGATCCGGCCATGGGAGGTTTCCCTGAGTCTTTCGCACTTCGAGTAGTGTTTTCCATGGTGATCTTCGCCTAAAGTCTCTGTCCTGGATAATCGAGCCTTCCGACCCCCATCATGCCTAGGACAGGCTGCACGGACTGCGAGCTGGGCCACAGCGCGACTCATCATGTGCCTCTGTATTCAGGTGTTCTACAATGGCGCCGGTAGCTCTAGTTTTTGTAGTCAGACTGGTCAACGAATGTGTTCGAAATGAAGACCATTAGCAAATGGTTGTTGCCTCCAGTGAAGCACCGTCGACTCCCTAGCGTACGTCCTATAGTAGTGCACTTAAAGGGCCACTAGTTACTAATATGTACCGGACGTCGGTCCCAAAAGACGATAAACTTTCTCACCATTTCCATTTGTTTATATTTATGATGATCAATCGGGGGATCAAGACGGATCACAGCTTAGCAAGGTAACTTTCATCAAGTTCTTTTTCATTAAATCATATGGCATTAATTTTACTAAAAGCCAAAGAAAATATCACACTAATTCCAAAATGCACACTTTATAAGTTAATTTGAAATACAAAAGAGTATTCCGAATTTCAGCTCGTTTTAAATGCGAAAACTTCTTTCAGAATTCTCATTTAAATGCAAATGTTTCTTTAAGAATTCTACTTTAAATGCGAATAATTCTTTTAGAATTCTCGTTTAAATATGAATATTCTTTTTAGAATACAAGATTGCTGATTATTTTCTGATATTTTAAAATTCTTGCTTGAATCTAAAACTTTCTAGCAGATTTTGATATTTATCTGAACATTTGTAGAATTCCATTTCCTAAGCTTTCTATTTTAGAATTCGCATTTAAATACAAATATTATTTTTTAAATCCAATGCTGTAGAATTTGTAAAGAATTTTTTTTCAAATCTTTTGTTTATGAAAATGCATTTGAAGGTTATTGAATCTTTAAAATATTTTAAGAATCTTTGCTTACATGTGAAATTTTATTCGCAATGCCAAAGTTTTAGCATGAAAATTTCTTTTAAAATTTTAGTCTGAAAATGACATTTCAGAATTACGTTCCAAATTTTTAAGGAATTCTTACAATTAGTTTAAATCTGTACGATTTTATAAATCAATTCAAATCGATAAAATTTTTATTGCATTTAATTTTGAACTTCAAAAATTTTAGACGAAAATTATCTTTTTTTCTTATTTATTTCACTGTTATGAAAGATTCAAGTCATATAATTTTAATGAGATTAAATGACTTAATCCGGTCCATGCAGTTAAGTTATTTAGACTTGTAGAAAGTTACTTCAAATTGATTAGCAATAATTCAATCACTGATACAAGCTACAAACCATAAATTTAAAATAAATTTTTAAGATCAAGAAGTTACCATTATTAAATTTATAATTTTTCAAATATATTTACTTTATACCATTCTATTTCTTAACAGCACATTTTTCTATTTCTATGTCATTGCTCACTATAGGGCCGTTGATTTTAAAAACTTAATTAATAGAAAACTCAAGCTTTTATGCAGAAGTTTTTCGGAAAAATTTAAACATTTGATATTAGCAAAATGTGAATTTAATAAATATTAATTTAATTTAACACTTTTAGAGGAATAAGTTTTATCTTTGCCTGAACACTAATGGCAATAAAAATAAATGTAATCAGATTAATATTTTTCTAATTTACTATTGAAATGAAATGTTCTCTTAAAAATGTTTCACATTTGAAAATTATAACTCTCTTTGATTCTTCAATATATTTACAATTTTAAGGACATTTATTTAAAATATCTTTTTTCTATTACCTCTTTCTCCTGAACTGATTGGTGATACTTAATTGTAGGAATGTCAACAGAAATAAAATTTTGTTCTAATTAAAAGTTTCAGTTATTATATAACTTATAGAAAGTTAATTCAAGAAGATATTTAATGTTTATCGTTCTACAAACTTAGGAATTTTTTAGTTCCTGTAAGACGGAGAAGAAATTTGAATAAAATGTGAAGATACAGAAATTTCAGTAATTAGTATCTCTGCCATTGTGTATAAATCTTCATTTTGAGTTAGAAATGACCTCAAACAATAAATTTCTGTATTTGTAGCATTTGGTTTTTGACATAAAAATTAGTAACAATCAATGCAAGTAACTTAGCTATATAGGAAACGTTTAACGCTCCACGTGAAAGATTCATTCATTCCTTTAATTTATGAAATATTTATCATAGAAATAAATGCTTTTTGAATCTTTTTGTTTTGATAAAATTGAGAAAAGCCTGAAAGAGCTCATCATGACATTATATGCCTTAATTGTACTCGATTCTTTTAATAACTTTCTTAAATCTAGAAAGTGTATAAAATATAGCTATATGTAAAATATAAAATTGCTCACATATTTATCGATTGAGAAGTGTTAATTTTTAAGTTAACAAAAATTTCTTTTAATTCCTTTCAGATGGAACTATATCATGCAAATCATGAGCTTAAACAGAATGTTTAGAGAACTAAAATTCAAGTGTAGGAAATTATATTATAGAAATTATATATTAAGCTTAAAATTATCTCAGGTTAAACCATGATAAATTTTGCTTTTCTAGAAGGAAATTAGTTCTTTAATTATGTTTCATTTTTCACAATTGATTTTCTATTAGGTTCAAATTAACTATTTTTACATATCATTTTATATGGGAATATTCGCAAAAAAACAAGCAAGAACGAAAAATTTAAATTTCATGTTATGACGGATCCTTAAGTTAAATTACTTTAAAAAAAAACAAAAGTTTATTAGTTAAATTTTTAAAAAATGGAAAAAATGTTCTTATAACACTAATATCTATTTTCTTTATACATATCATACTTATTCTATCTAAATGAGTGTAAAAATAAATAAAATAGATGAATACATGAAAGATAGGAATCCGCATAAATGTAGCTATTATTAACACAGCTCGCATAATTAACATAGTTAATATGTCTGTCACAATTTAAAATGTGAGCTATAATTAATTCTGACTCTTCAAACTGCTTTGCTAATTTTAATTCTAGAAGCGTTTATCATTTACGGGGTCTAAATCATTTAAATCTGAATTACCATAAATTTAAACTGAATGGCATTTTGAGGAATTATTTTTGAATATTTCTAAAAATGTGAGATGCTCAATAACTTAAGAAGGAGGTATTTAAAAATTATAAAAAAATTATTAAAAAATTTAAAAGAATTAAAAAGTATAATTTACTCAATAGAGTATAATTACTGAGTATAGAAGTATAGTTACTCATTCGCGGTTGTTTCAAAAACTTTTGAAGCATCAACGAAAGAATTATATGCTTTTAAAGAATGGAAATGAAGAGCTAGATAGTCAATTTTTATTCATTTTAGAAGGGTGAAACATCATTTTGTTTAAAAATGTCTTTATAAAAAACAGAAGAAAAGAATACTATTTTATTTATTTAGTGGGTAATTAGGGGTGATTTTGCTTAATATGTACCTTGTTCATGTCAAGATTTTGCTAGAAAATTGATTTCGATGTTTGGTTGTGATATTAAATTACATCTATTAATATAACAACTATGTCAATCAATATAATAAGAAACGCCTAAGAATTGATGAAATTGTGTAAAACTTAGGAAAATTTGAAATTCTTTCTTCTCAATCTAAGCATAGTTTTAAGTCAACATTTGAAAGAAAACATTTTAATGTAAAACCAATCAAAGTTTGCTTTAAGCTGGTAATAGCATCTTAATTCTTTATATAATGTATTTGGAATATTTATAGACAGCCATTAACAATCTCTATACTGATAAATATGGACATTATATAATATTTGGTAATTGAAGGAATTCATATTACTGATTTATTACATTCATTTCGCTATAAGAAATTCTATGACGTAATGAAAGTACTTTTGGAGGATGAATAATTTTTTTATGTTTTCTTTATCGGTCTTTTTTCATTTAATAGTTCTTTAAAGCATCAATAATAATAATTAAAAAAAAATATTTTTTGTTATTTGAATCTGATTTTCTTTTTCATGTTCTTTTCTGCTAACTGGCGGAGATAAAAATTTAGAAATGACTCATAATTTGTACTAAATACTTGATCAGATTTACTTTAAAAGAAAAAAATAAACGAGTGAGTACTACTTTAAAAAATCTAATAAATCTGTTTTTACAGGAACATACATTTTTGTAATTAAATTAAATATATTGCCATTTAAATTAATGAGAAAAGTCAATTAAGACTATTTTGAGTAGATTGATAATTTTCAGATCTTTTTCTCAATTAATTATATGCACAATGAATAGTTTCTGTGAGGATCAAAATATTTTCTTCAAAGTGAAATTTAATTCTTATTGTTATTTAAAGAAAAAAATTTCTCTCACTGATATATAAGATTTAGAAAAAATATGTGTTGTGTGAATAAAATTGTGTTATTAACAATATCCTCATATTCATTCAGTATAATTAAAGTAACAGATATTTTTTAATTTAAAAATTATACAAATCTTCATAATTAAATAGTAGATATGCAGAAAAACAATTGAATAAATTTTGTTATACGTTTGATTTTACATTTAATATTAATAAATAAATATTTAATATTTAATTAAATTATCCTTTCTTTATTTTAAAATATAAAAAAATAATTTTGAGATAGTAGTTAAATTATTCAAATTGTGGTCACGAAAAATTAAATGTAAATTAAATATATTCTCATATTGACTTTACATTAAATAATCAATTTTTTTAGTAAGGATTTTGGTATATAGGATGTCATTTATTGAATTCAGCGTATGATTTTTATTAATTTTTTGAAATTTTGACACAAAATTCACACGTACTATACGTACTATACACACGTTATAAATCGTTGGACATTTTTTCTAAAGGATAAGTTGAATTTTGTGCGATTATTTGAATAGATTCACCAATAAAGACCCATTCTTTACATTCATTAAAATAGCAATATATAGGTATGAAAAACATTTCTTAGCAACGTATGTCTATTTCTACATTTTAACAATAATCCATTTTCCAAGCAGTTATTTGCTTTAATGTTGCTATAAAAGACGCTAACACTAACTTATAATGTATTCTTTTTATTCTTATCCATGTAAGCTTACCATTTTTAAACAGCTGATATAAAAAAATTACTCCAACTTCATATTTATCCTCTTAAATTCATTCTTTTTTTAAGTGCGCAATATAAAAAATTATTCCTACTTCATACTTATCTGTTCAAATTTTGGAAAAAATTTGAACAGATAAGAGAACAGATAAAGAGTTTAATTTTATAAAAAAATTAAACTCTTTTTACAATAATATAAATTGTGATTCAAATTTAGTCATTTATTCACTAGGGGTTGATTTTTCAATAGTTATAAAAATTACATCTGCCTCATGAAAAGTAATTTATTTGCTCCATTAATAGCAAATAAAAGAAATCGACAGGCTTGGAATGCGAAATTATAATAATCTGAAATGCTTTTCATTCGAAATTTTTAAGTTCATGTTTCATTACTTGGCGTGGGTTGGCCGCATTTGGTCCTTGCGTCTATGAGCCATAATACTCAATTTATAAAAAACCTTAGTTAAAAAGTAGATTCTAAACAATGAATTGGAAAGGATATTCAGGAAAGTAATCATATGAAATAAATTTTAGTAGTTAATTATTTACACAAATTTTTTAACCTTAAAAACTTTTTAAATTTTTTGTTTGTTATTTTTTTAAATGTTAGCATTCAGGAGTAGACAATAGTCCTTTGTATTATGCCGATTTTTTCCTTCTTGGAATATATATTTAGAGGGCATCAATACAGTCACGGTCATCGGAGTGACGACAGGCGGCTGAGCAAATAATTACCATCCCATCTGAATGCTTAACTTTTGTCTGAAATTTCCTCAAATGAAGCATTTTTTTTTTGTTGACCATTGCACTTATTATGCAATACCTAATATTTCTTAAAGCCTGTTTCAGAACTCATTTTCCCTTTTCCGTACTAGAATTTCATTAGGTGTGCAGTGTGGTTAGAATAATAAAGCATTTAAAAATTATAGCTAAAGTGCTTCTCCAATTATTTATTCTAAATAAATAAATATATTTACTCATTCTAAAGGTAAGTGGTTAATTATTTGAGAAAGAATAGATTAATTATTTAAATAATTTATAGAACTTAAAACTTATTTATGTTACTAAATATTCAAATCCTTAACTTGAACCCTTGCATTTCAAAAACGAAAAATATAGATTTTTCATAATAAAGGTTTACATTTTATTTAAATTAAAAAATATTCAATTTTTCTTATCAGAATAATTTTTAATGAGTCCAGATTTCAAAAAAAAATCAATTACAAATTTTGAAATGCGTATTAAATTAGAGCAAGTGATATGTTTCCCAGTCGTTACAAATTATATATTTTTTAGAATATGCAACTTTCTGTAAAACTTTTAATTCTTACCATGCATTTATTTGAATATTTGCAAACATTTTGACAGAAATTGTTGCCTAAAAGGCCTTAAAATGCAATGACCAATTTATTAAAAAATATAATTAAATTTCAAATATTTTTCTTAAAATGCTGTTCCGCTCCAAACTGCAGTTCGGAAAAGTTGAATTGCTCATATACATAACCAACAGAGTAGTAATATTTAATGTCATAATGTTAACTTTTTTGTTGATTTTTTAACCCTTATTTAGAAGCAAAGCAAAATTTATTAAATATAAGTTATGATTTTAAATTTTTCCTGTATTGTGCTGTAAGATTTATTAAATTTTTGTTATAAGGTTACTCTTTCCCATTACATAGCTTTTGTACTACTATATCATAACGGATATAGCTGTTTTTCGGAGATTTAAATTAACCAGCAAATAATTTTTCTGCTCTTTCTTATTGCATCAATCCATTCGTGATGAATATATTTATTGTTATTTAGACGCCTTTGTCAATCAGTAGGATTGTCCAAAATATTGGCTGCGTTTAATTTCAAATAACTTTTTAAAAGTAAACCTGCATGATTCTCCCAGCGAAGTGCTTTTAATCATCAAATGATGGTAGTCTTTATGATTTTGTTTTTATCATTTACGGAATCTAAATCCTTTAAATCTGAATTAACATAAATTTAACTGAATTGCATTTTAATAAATTATTTTTGAATATTTCAAAAAATGGGTTTCTATATGTTTAATAACCTAAGGAAGAGGTATTTAAAAATTATTATAAATATGAAAATGTATTTTACTCTATTTAGTTACTCCTAATTCGCTTTTCTTTCAGAAAATATTGAAGCATCAACGAAAAAATTATATGCTTTTAGAAGGGTAAAACCTCATTTTGTTTAAAAGTGTCCTTTATTAAAAACTGATGCAAAAAATACTGTTCTATATAATTTTTCCAAATGCAAAAAAGTCCTATGATATCATAGTGTCTTTAAAAATGTAACTGTTCTAGTAATCTAAGGATGTTGTGCCTGTAATGAATTTTTATACTGTCACAAAAATTATTGGTGATAAAGTATTTTTTTAACCTTGTACCTCTTTCATATTGAGATATTTCAAGCGAAGCTATAAATAAAATTTTAAGAAATGATTTCAAAAATAAAATAATTGCACTTTAATCTATGGTTATAACTCGACTTCAAATACATGGCTCTATGAATAAACCTGGCCTTTTTTGGATCCAAATTTTTCAAATTGAATATTTTATTTTCTGTATTGTCAATTTTTCAAAAATGTTTTTATCCTATTTTTTTAAATTAATTCATTAAATTTTTTTTTAGTTTTTAAAAATAATTTGAGTGTAATTTTGAAAGCTGCACTGTACTCTATAGTAGATTTGTGTTTTGCTTTTCCAGCACCATAATTTTTAACTAAATTTTTATCTATAGTTCTTTGTATAGATTTTATAAACATATATGTTTTTACGTGATGAGGAGGTTTTGATGGATTTCAAAACTTTTAGTAAAATAAGAATTTCTGTAAGAGGGTGAGCTTTAGCATAATGTTCTAAGCGAAAACAAGAAAGTTTTTGCATTAATCGAAACGACTGAAACACTAGAAAATATTTAATATATATTTACAACTTCCAAATTCAAAATAAAATTTAGAATTCAGTTTAAGATTTTGTTTGTTGAATTTAAGCACATTAAACATTTCTTTTCATGCAAATTTTTGAAATAATTAAATCCTTTTCTGATAATATTAAGATATTTTTATAAAAATAAGTACAGTTTTTAAATTCTATGTATGATGCATCTTAATCAAGTATTTATAAAATGATTGAGTGGGAGTGTGTGTGTAGAAGGAATTTGTTAAATAAATAAATATTTATCACAAGCTTTGCTTTGCAAGCGTTTGGATTCTGTATTTTTTTTTTTTACCGTTTCTTCAAAATAATTCATTCTAACTGTGAAGTATTGTTTTAATTTGCAAATCCATTTGTCTCTTAGATAATCGTATTCAAATCATTTGGTTCAACTCCACGAACTTGAAAGCGGATTTTTTTCTTCTAAAACAAGCTCATTCATCTATATGTTGTTTTAGCTTGGAAAACCGCTTGTGTCTCGGATAATTGTATTCGAATCATTTCATACCATTCTCTTTAATAGGATTCTAAATATTTCATAAAACATGAATTATTATTGCTTCAATATTGTCTTAGCTTGAAAAATTATTTGTCTCGGAAAATTGCATGCGAATCATTCAGTTGCATCTGTGTATGTATTACAATCGTGTTGAATGCTTTCTCGACTTCTGTTGACCGATATAAAATTTATTATTAATGGGAATAACGTATATGAAAATTTTCAATTCTATTTTTCAGTTTATACAGTTTTATTTAGAAGCGGAATCGATTGATTTTTTTTTGCTAATATTTTCCTTATCATGTTTTGATCAGTTTTGGATATATAATATCCAGATCACATATACCTGCCAAGAACCATGCGAATGTTTTCTTTTTATAGCATAAGTTTATTTTTTTTAATGTGCACAGCATTTTAGACTATTTTTCTTAACAAACCAAATAACCACATAAATTATACGCCCACTAATATTTATGATATTTATTTTTTCGTCATAATTTTTTAAATCTATTATTGGGGAAGCGGATGGTTTCCGATTTTTGCCTAATTTTATTTTTTTATGAGAGGTTATAAAGAATTTTATCTGTAGCTACATATTTGACAAAAATCTTTGAGTTTTGATACATCCGATAAAAAGGTATTTAAATCATTTTGAAGGGGCTTGAAACTGGTGCGTGATATAAAATATAAATAATTACATAAAAATGCGCCACTTGCCATTTCGAGAAAAAAAATCATCAAAAATTCTTTAAAAAGTTCTTAAATCTATTACTTTTTTCAACTTTTATCGAATAAAATAGGTGCGTCTATGTCTTAAAAATTCCATCTTATTTCGATTTATTTAAATGGTATTTTTATATTTAAATTTATAAGAAATTATTGTAACTGTGTGTGATCTTTCTTTACCGTGTTAAATTGTTTGTCATCATTATTCTATTTTGACCATCTTACAAATGACGGTACATAAATATCATGATGTTATGATGGTACATAAATTAAGCCCCTTTCTTATTTATATTTTGCACTGTTTCATAGTTGAGAAAGAATATATCTTTTCTATTATGTGCTTATTCTATTCTTTGATTACATTTCAAAATGCTTTTTTACTTAATTAGCTTGACTCTGTTTAGAATTTAAAAAAAATCTTTATAAAATAGATACTACCGAAAAAGGAAATGGTTCGTTTGTTTATACATAATATTAAGGCAAATAATTTTTTTTATAATTATAAGAAAGCAGCATAATATTTCAGAATATATACAATATTTCCATAGTTCCAATTTAGTCAGTATGTAAAAAAAGAAAATATGAAAATAATAAGCATTCTCACTCTATTGATGAAAAATTACACTGAATTATGTTTACTATGTTTATTCTGAATTTTAATAATATTTATAAATTATTACTAATTTACAGTTATAAAATATATGTCAATACCAGTATTATAATTTGTTGTTCAGAATGCACAACAGTACTAAAAGACAGGATCAAAGAGCCAGTGTTTTACTGATATGAAATCAATCAATACATATCATTAATTGTGAAATAAATGTAAAGACTATTCAGGAAAAGGAAACTGAAAAAATGGTTATGATTTGATTTTACTTATGAAAAAATAGATACTTTTGATTTAATAATAAGACATATTCTCTACGCATTCAGAAATAGAAGTGATTATAATTCTTTACTAAAATAATTTTATCATTAACTGAAAATAATTACTTAACTTAAAGTGTATTTACTAAAAAGGACTAAATTAAATATAAAATTTAATATAAAGAATTTCATTTTTTATTTTAATTAATTTTTTCTTAATATTTTTTTTATTTATTCAACAATTTTAAAATCATATTAAATTTAAACTAAATTAATCAAGTATAAATTTAACTGAAATAATCAGGTTTTATGAATTTGAAATTAAATTTATAAAATTATATTGTTTTGAAACATATTTCGTATTCTTCATTTTTTTACATTGTTTATTAAACTTTCACGAAGGAATTATTTTCCAAAAGTTTAGCTTATTAAAACAATGAAATGTTTCAATCTGCATGTCAATAAAATTTTATTACGAATGGATTTTGTAGTTAAATACCTGTAGAAAATGATACTATATGCCTGAAATACTGCTTAAAAGTTCAAATTTACTGCCTTTTTTTCTTATTGAAACATTAGAACATAGATGAATTTTAAAATTGATGGACATTCTGACGCTTATTACAAGAATAATGTAAAAAAGCTACGTGAAAAATTTGATTACAATTTGCTATTTGTAAACTTTGAATTTCATTGCTTACTAATTAATTTGAGAAATTAATGTACTTAAATTAATTTAAACTCATAACTATTCATGTGTAGTTTTTTTTTAACTATTGACCATTACTTTTCGGTATCTTAATCTGAACACTTTCTATATTTCTGCTAGTTTGAACTTCTTGTTTATTATAAGCGGTTTAAATAAGCACCAAAATTCCCCAGTTGAATATTTTATATGTGTATTTGTGAGTAAAATCTGTTTAAAAGTTTTCTGTTTTGAAATTTAAATTCCAAATGACAAACCAACGCAGTAAATAAAATATATCCATTTCGAATATTAAATGAATTTTAATGCTTATCCTTGCCTCGGAATTTTCAATTTGTATTGTATTCAAGTATGTTAAATATATGCAATTTTAGCTAAATTTGTTGAACAAAATTTTGCCGATTTGAGGCATGTGAGCTTGAATCTTCGAACTGAACAGCTGATATAAGTCTGGCATTGAATTCAACAGGATATTAGTTTTATTCTGCATTTCATGAGATAGCTTTAGATGAGGAGTTATAGTCAATAGAGCTGTAATTAGATTGGATGCTGAATAAATCAAAGTTCGAAGTAATATTATAAAACGTATATTGTCCTTTTTAGAAACCCTTTACCAGAAGTTAATGGAGGGCGTATTCTATAATTTTACTAGAAACATTTGGCATTTTTAAAAATATCTTAAATTTTACATTTGTTATATAGTATCAATACACATCCTTTGCTTTTCCTTATTTACTGATAGATATTCCTGTATAATCATCATCTTCTGCATTTAAGACCTGTTGTAAAAAACAGGCATGTCGTTATACAATTAACATGCACTAATTTTAGAACACAATTTGGTATTGGTAAGGAGGAGAAATCATGTTTAAATGAACAAAAATTGAATTTTTTAAAATGTGTATCTTTTAATATAATTAATTTGTTTCATTTTATTTTATGCAAAAAAATTTAAAACATGTAATGTGGACATTTTTTTTTCAAAAATTTCTTCTCAAACATAGCTACTTATATATATACTCTGTTTAAAGCATTTTTTTAACCAAGCATTATTTGCCGATTTCAATTTAGTATTTTTTTTTAATCAAGCAATATTTGGTGATGTTTAAGGCGACTGATCGTTGTCATGTGGTTATTACTGAAGTGCTCGTACTTTGGATGTCTTTTTCGATTAAAATCAAATGTGATACAGAACTACAAATGGAATCACGAAATTGTGAGCCTAATTTTATTTATTTTAGATGATTGTGAATCTCAGTTACTGTACCCACATGCGCGCCAATGCACAGACGTGTGCGCACTGTGACGCGCATATGGGGGCAACGTTGCTTAACCAAATCTGATCTTACACCTTTAGTTTCGAAGTTATTTTGCTCACTTGATGACGATGAGGCAAATAGACAGACAAGATCCTAAGAAATTCCTTTCGAATTTTGATGAAATCGGCAAATTTCCTGTTAAGATCCTAAACCGAAATTTTATTCTTTTTCCTAAAACATTTTAGGACTGACTTGCTAATAGACAGACAAATTTATTTCTAAAAATGCATTTGCTGGGCTTCATAAATTCTGAAGTATGAATATCCATTAAAATCTCTAGTTCGAATTTTTCGATGATTGCAAGATTTTCTTTTTGTATTCTTTGTATGTGAGAAAAGAAATATATTTTTGATTGGTAACTTAATATCTTCTATGCTTTTGTTTTTGCAAGATTCTACAATTATTGTAACTAAAATTAAAGAAACCCGTGCTCTGAAATCATTAATTTTATGATTTCATGGATATTGGTCTATGTTAAGAAATAGATATTTATCAAATATATGAATAAATATGTACCAAGTGTTTCGCCACAGATTTACTGCCACTGTCATTCTAAAGCACTAGACTGTACTCTTTTAAATCAAGTGAAAATAATCCGGGGGATTTAATAAAGAAAAAAACGAAATTTTTTTTTAAAAAAAAAACCTGATCGATAAACTTAGAATTAAATAACTATTTATTTTGCTCAAAATCGATGCATTCTGGAGTTAACACGTTACGTACACTCCTACATACGGACTGACAGATGACCTATTCCTTGATAAATTTGTCGCAACATTTAAGATATATGTATACAGATCTTATGATAAAAGGCATATTAAATTCTATTCGTTTAGAACTAGGTATTTTCTTTTGTTATTATAATCATATAAAGATTTTTCAAGTTCTGATTTTATCCAAAATTTAATAAAAATCGGCAGCTTTACTTCACATACTAAATTTTATTTGTCTGGCTGGTTTTATTCCTGAGTAACCCAATTTACAAACAGATTATTCTAAAATCAATATTTTATTTAGACTGAAGGTCAGTAATATGTTCATTCCACTTTTAAGGAATATTTTCATGATGTTAAGTAGTATTAAACAGAAAAGATATTAGATTAGATACTATCTACTTCTTAATGCAAGAGAAAAACAAATGGGGTGAGGTGAACACTTTAATAGAATCGAATGAAAATGTGGCACATTTTAGATGAGAAATCTCCTCACCAAATTTTATTCATTTAGATCTCATTGAATTTGTTTGTATGTAATATTCACTTATACATCGAGAGCAAGGTAAATTAGGTTAGATCCATTTTTTTCAAAATTGATTCTACGAATTAGATATAAAGCTTATATTTCAAATTTTCATCTGCCTAGTTGGAAAACTTATTATTTTCACAAATATAATTCTAGACATTTGTTTTTAGCACTCGAAGAAATAAAAAATTTGAAAATGTGTTAAAATATGGAGAGTGCATTTTTTGATGTTTGCAATATACTGTCTTACAAAAAAAGTATCAAAGGAAACAAAATAAAGAGTCAGAGCTGATTAGCTGACAAAACTTCATTCTTGACAAATTCCAAGGACAAATATATTCTCTCGAATAATCGGATACAGCAGATGTTAAAGAATAACACCCAGTTTTTCATTTTTACTCATCTTAAATTGTTCACCGAACTTTTGATGCACGATATGGGGAGCGCCTCAAATTGGTTGTTATAAGACTGGAAGATGAACACCTTTGAGATGAGTTGCATTCTGCTCATAAAACTTCAAATATAATTGTCACGAATTAACTGACAAAAATCGTATTGGTAAATAACACGCGCATTGACAGTGTTCGTAAGAAATAAAGAAGAAATTGTTTGCAGTACAATTCAGATGCAAATTTGCATCAAAAATTTGGGATCTTTTCTATTCTTAATGCTCATGAACATATAAATCAAAATGAATGCCTAAAATCGGTTTGAATATAAAATGATGAAAACTGTAGACTTCGGTTCATTCAGTTTTGCTATAATCCGGTATAGAAAAGGTAAATGAAATATGAAATTTAGGATCCCACAACTAATCTCTACTCTCGCTTAAGTTTATTTACGCGTCAATAAATCAATAAATTAAAAAAAAAAAGAGGTTGAGATTTCGTATCCGATAATGGCGCCAACCGAAGGGTAAGGGAGTTGATCAACTCCCTCCAACATTACGGAAAATTAGATAGATTCCCAAAATTTCATTCATAAAAAATAAACCTTCATCAAGTTTTTGTATTAATAATAAAAGTGAAAATTCAAAATGCCATTCTTTATCTCCTGGCAGTCGCTGTTGTTCTAATATATCATGCAATATGGATATGCCCGGAATTTGTTGAAAAAAATACTTCATACCAGTGATTTTTGAATGTACAAAAGTTTTGTTGCCTTCTTGTAAATTAAAAGAAATAAGCGAAGGCATAGCTCAGAATAATTTCAACGGGCATGTGGTGAATGACCAATGACAAATATGCAACTAAACAACTGCTTAGAGCAGCAGGAAATCCAATCAAATCGATGTAGTAAATTATTTACCAAATAAGTTTGTAAAAAAATTATGAATAAAAAATATTTTGAATAATATTTGGTATTATAATTGATCAATTTCCTATCGATTCCATTTCATCAACTTAGATATTATAATTTTTATATGGGATGAGTACCCATTATAAAACTTACTTGTGAAAGTGTTGATATAGCATAATTAAGAGTCATAATAATTAAATAAATAAAATCATATGCATTCTCAAACTGTACTGAAATATCCAGCGGTAATAATATACTCCAAACCTCCTCTCATTTTCCCACGTAAAAATATTATTTCCCCTGTTCCTTCCCCATAAGTTCGAGGATGGCCTTGAACGCCATCAGTGCTCAATTTTCGGAGTCATCGATACGAGAGTTTGGGCTACTTTGTATATCAAGAAAACCAAATGTGCCATTTTTACATCTTTATGTAAACAAAAAGAAAAAAATATTTACTAATGAATATTATAAAAATTTGATATTAAGTAGCAAGTTCTCATGCCAAATTTCATTTATCTCAGCCGTTTATATTTATGAGTTACTAGCTGCCCCGACAGACTTCGTACTGTCTCAAGTTATTGGGCTTTTGTAGCCTAATAACGTACGTACGTGTTTCATAGCACTTAGAAAATAAAAAGAATCGTTTAATACATAAATCCTTTCAAGAATAAAATAAACACATTAAGAGCTCTTAATGCCGCATTAATGTATGAAAAAGAATTTTTGTCCCTAAGAACAACAACAATAAAACAATTTTTTTTATCAGAACACAATCAATATAAACATGAAAAAATGAAACAACATGAAATAAAAATGAACAAAATGATATTCACACACGTTTGAAAAAGTTGAGTTATGCCTTAATACTAAACAACGATTACTTACAAAAATAAGTTATCTATTTCGTACATTGAAAAACTTAAATAATAATGTAATTATATTTTCATTGTAAGGCTTTATGGTACACGATATTTTTTGTTTGATTATTTGGCGCGTAAACAAATAAATCTGACGGTTTTCCAACGCGGGAGCAGGCAACATACAACTGTCCATGAGAGAAGCATGGGTTTTCAAGATTAATGCCGCAAAAATTCAACGATTGACCCTGGGATTTATTTATGGTCATGGCGAAAGCAAGCCGCACTGGAAATTGCTGTCGTTTAAATTCAAATGGTACATCAGTTGGTACAATTGGGATGCGAGGTATCAACACATCTTCTCCCCTATATTTTCCGTTTAGAATGGTTGCTTCGATCACATTGTTCAGTAATGTTTTTACTGCTAGCCGTGTGCCATTACAAAGACGTGGTGGGTTGATATTTCGCAACATAATGACCACCGATCCTTCTTTTAAGTGAAGATTATGAGGCGGCAATCCTGGAAAATCCAGTGAATTTAAAAATTCTGGTGGATAATTAACAACATCATCTTGGTTAGTTACGCAATCAATTGATTTATATGTTCTTAATTCGCCCACAATTTCATTTTGAATTTTGAAATTTATTTCATTTACATCTGTATTTTTGGCAGCTAAGATTGCTCGTTCACTCAACCAAAAAAGATCTCTGTAATTTTGAGTGACGTTTGGGAAAATCTTTTGAATGAGCTCGGTTTTTGATTCAGTAAACTGACAAAAATTGGCAGTCAATGTAATGCAGCCAGTTAAAAAGTCTACAGGAATTTTGCCATCCCCAATGTCAATGAGCTGTTAATCACGTGCTGAAAATGGTATTTTTCTAGGTTTTATTATCTGTAGTCATTATAAAAAAAATCAGAGCTTTCATAAATGCAATGGCAACACGTTATTAAAAGTTGATTTTTTTTAAAAAAAATTATTTTTCTCCTACAGATTTATATTGACGTCAAAACCCTCCTCCCAAAAACAAATCATGTTCTGACGTGATAAAAATTAAAATAAGTCTTGTTACCTTAAAAGTTGGCATGAAATTGTCACGAAATATATTTGTTGCCCCAAAGGAAGTCATTTGGAAACAGTTATTATATTTTTGTATGTTTGTTAGGAAGTGTATGGAATTCGTACCAATTCCTGAAACCAATGAGTACAATGGCTCTGGTGGCCGAACCAATGGCACTAATTTCACTTTGCCATTTGCGCAACACAATCCATTTGCTTCATTCTTGTATTTCAATGCCTTACAATGTGAGCAAACTAAGTTCATAGATCCAATAGCAACGCATTGGTAGGAATTGTAGTCAATTGAAACATCGTAGCCGAATGCCGCACGTGAAATATTGAAAGTAGCTTGAACACGACGCATTGCACGTGATTCTAATATTCTAATCCTTTCAATTTCATTTCGTTCTTCAAGTTGTTGTGCAGTCCAAGTAGATTGAAAATTAGCTTGGTTTGTAGCATTTCTAGTTCTACGGCCCAAATTGCTACGCCCGCGTCTTATAGGTGGCATGGGTCTAAATGTAAACACACTAAACAAATAAAGTTACACTAACAACAGTTACACAACGCTAACAACAGTTGGTTTTCAAGACATGTGAAAATTTAAAAACAGCTTGGAAAATACCGCGCTCAGAGGAAATAATAGTGACATACACATCCTTCGTTTCTTTTTTTCCCTTCCTTTTTTTCTGCAAGTCCTTTTTTTTCTTTCTATATTTATTTTTTCTTTATAACTTTTCTTCCTACAAACCCTTTTTTCCTTTTATTTTTTTTTCTTCGCTGCCTAGACTTTATTTTGAGCAGGAATAGATAAAATATCCATACAGACTAAACACCAAAAAAATTAATAAAAAAGAATCGTTTAATATATAAATCCTTTTAAGAATAACATTAAAACATTAAGGGCTCTTAATGTCGCATTTATAAAAAAAAAGAATTTTTATCCTTAAGAACAACAAAAAAACTTTATATCAGAACACAATCAATAGCAATATTAAAAAATGAAACATCATCGAATAAAAACGAAGAAAATGATATTCACGTACGTTGAGAAGAATGTTTTTAAGCAGTATAATCAGCTGCATAAAAGCATTTTCTTTCTTTTTTAAACTTCCCGTTATCTATGAATGAAAACCAACTGACTTCGCGTATTTCTTTCTAAACAAATCATAATTTATTACTTCCTGCTATCTCACTCGGTGTGGGGGTAGGAAATGAAGATTTTTGGCTGGAAAGTAAGAAAAGTGTCGTTTTAACTATTTTCCACGCAGTTTTTTTAATTTTTTCTCTCCATAAGAACCATCCTTGTGTCTTAACGAAAATATTAAAAAAAAATTAGCTGAATCGGTCGAGCCGTTCTCTAGTTTTGCGCTTAGCAACGCATTTCGAGCTGCATTTTTATTATAATAGATTGTGTTTATATCCATACGAATGGGACCAATAGAAGATCAACTCTTCAACAGATTTTATGCAAAATTTAATATGGGTCTACGCCGGAAACTTGGCACAAGTATAGCACGTCTACCCCGTAAACTGGGGGTCCCAGATTCGCCTCCCGGTTCTGGCAGGGTGGTTGTTCTTCATCCGTGTTCTATCTGGGAGGTGTGTGGAAAATGTCCTTTCTCCTCCCCTATAAAAAAGTGTAGTGCAATAGAATGTGACTCATGAAGTAGCTAAGTGGTACTCGCCTCTAGTTGGCGCAACTAAAAAAACAAGAGATGCTCACTCGACTTAAATCGCTGACAGATAACTAACAGTGCTCGTAAATTGACATAAATCACACAAAAAAATAGGAATCTGATTTTTAAATGATATATATACGTGCCCACTTTCATTCCTCTAGCTCATGTCAGTTTTAATTTTATATTTTCGTAACTTAGTTTTCCTCGTAGGTTACCAGATTCGAGGATTGCACTATAGAATCGAAACAAATCAAATCGTTTGTTAGTTGTCGTGTTCCCAAGCGCCTGCACAGACAGACAGGGAACATTCTTGGAAATGAATTTCATTCGAAACTTGACAGGAGTTTTAAGAATTTTGTGTAATTTTTTTTCTTAAGTAAATTTTATATGTGAAGGTATTAGCCTTTTTTATTATTGTTATTTTCTCAGATATTTAAGCATGTTCTTAAAACTGGGTTTTTCTTAATAGGGATGGTTTAAAACGCTCATTCGCTCGAAATGGAAATCTTTTTGGCGATCATAATACTTTCTCTGCGCATATTTCATTGATGTAAAAATAAAAAAATATATATTAAAAAATCCTAAAATAAGTCATTAACACTTTTAGTTCATAACTGTGTTAAAATGTGAAATATAAGCATTTTTTTATTAAGTTTTACGTTCACGTAGGAAGAAACCACTGCAATCGCCACAAAATTCGAACTTGAAATTACAAATCCATTCTTTTTAGACCTCCCTGAATTATAAAAATCCATTTTTGGCATTATGTTTGTCTGTCTCTATCAAAGATAACTCAAAAAAGCCTCGAGGAAGCCGGATGAAATTCGATATACAAACATTACACCAAATTTGCCGATTTCTATTAAATTTTAAACAAAAACCTTTCAAAATTAGTCTTTGTTTGATTTTAGACTATAAGATAACATAATAACAAAACGAAATGAAGTAAATGGATAAAATTCGGAGTACAGATTAAATATCCATAAGGTAGACACCAATCAAATGTTAAGACTAATTCGACATGACATTGACAGTTTATCGGTCTGTACTTTTAGAAACATGATTTAGGTATTTCAGATTTGATGAGATTTTTTTACTACAAGTGCAGTTCTGTGTCAATTTTTTTGTTTCAATCAGTTTGGAAACGGACGTCTAAAATAAATTTCATTTTCAGGTGCTCTTAATCGCCAAAAAAACTCGCCAAAGGACAACTGATTCATTCACTAAGATTGCTGAAAGCACACCAGCAGTTGATATTTCAGAAAGGTTAATGTGTGCACAATGTCACTAAAAGCGTTCTTTGTGTTTGTATATTTATTGCAGAGTTCGTGAGAAACTTTTGGGGAAGGGAGGTTCTTTTGTGGTACAAGTGATTTTGTGACTACAAAGGTGTGACTGTATCAAATTTTTGTTTTAATTTTATTTTTCGAGATGATGGCTCGCTAGTGCAATTCAATTCGCTTTCTGGGATAACGCCCTTATCATAGAAAATGCAAGGGACTATTTGGGAAACCCTTCCATTGATTTAAAAAAAGAGCCTCGTCATGTTTACGACTTGGAAACCCAAAATGCCTCATTGCGCCAATGGTCCCTGACCCTCAAACGCGAAGAGCCGAGCTAACGAAACCCAGCGTGCGTCGGCAGCAGCAACGCGAGAAAAGTTTTCTTTCGTTACTCGGGGCGCTATCAAACACCCCCCCCCCCCCCCATTTCTCCAGGCCGACCTCTCTCAGAGGCCTCTTTCCCCTCCCCGAATCGGAATCGCTACTTCCGAACCAGAGTGGCCTTTGCCAAGAAAGAACAAAAATACGAGAGCTCCCCTTAACTCTCCTGCTAATGTTAAAGTCGATATATGATTTTTGTAGAGGGCGAAAAATTGTACAGCAGTGCGGTTCCTAAAAGGGGAAATCTCGTTCCTTGCCAGGAAAACTGGCCTCTGTGCCGCATGCGCCACCGATCGTGACGTCACTCTTCTGCTGCATGAGAACGCGAAGGAATCGAGCCAGCAAATGATGGAATGTTGCGCATGCTTATAAACTCCAAATCGCCCCATTTAAAATTTAATTTGATAAGCTGTACAATGCATCGAACATATATGTAAAAGTAACATTATAAAGCTTTTTTTTTTCAATAATTGTATGTCTGACAATTAAAAAAAATTTTCCTTCATTTTATTGATGTGAAGATGAAAATATTCCATTACAAAAGGATGTTTTTGTACACTCTGTTTCATACATGTGATTACAGTAGAATTCTTGAATTTTTTTATAAAATACATTAATTTTTGAGTTTGAGCGTAAAATTAATAGAAAGAAAAAAAATTTAATGGAAATATATTATTTGAAAGCCAAGAAGGCTTTAAAAGTTCATGGAATATTATGAGAATTTTTGCTAAAAAGAGACATAAAGCTAATAATTTCTTGTATAATTAATTAGCAAATGATTCAATATCTTGCAAATTAATTCGGAAATGTATGACCAAATTTCAGAAAGAGAAGAAAGAGGTTTTGATTTTATCAAATCTTTAAATACAACGAATTAAATTGAATTGGATGTGCATTTTTTTTCATTAACAACTGTTAAATTCCTTTCAAGAACAGATTACTTTTTTGTTCTTCAAGAACTACTGAAAGTACAAAGAATTTTTCCTGCCAAATTTGAAAGAAAAAAAATGTATTTTCCTTTAAGACGTTTTTAAAACAAGATTTTACAATGTAAACAACAATAAAACGTAAACTATGCATTTTTTAAATCAATATACTTTTTAAGGAAATGAACATTTAAACAAAATCCAAATGATTTAATAAAGAAGACTACTTAAAGATTCAGAATAATAAATTAAAAAGTAATAGATATTTTTTACCTAAAATCTAATTTTCAATGTTGACAATTTCTTAAAAGTTTTAAATATTTTTTCAATGAAATGTATTTGCTGAGAGATATCGAATTATTTTCTATCTTATTTATTTGCAAAGTCTTGATGATTGCTTGAAAAAAAATTTGCATAGTAGGAAATTGTTATTAAATACTTTACACTACTATAGTATATCTTGACAAACAGCGTGCAATAACGGAAATGCAACTTCTACGGATGAAAAGTCCAGCAATTGTTTACTAAATGTAAATCATGCAAATATTTTCGAATTGCAAAATCAGGTTGCTGTTGATTGCCGATGAAATTTTATGTTTTAGAAACTTTAAAACGCAATAATTTTTTTACTAATCTGGCATTATTGTAAATTAATTTTTAAGAGTTTGCAATTAGGTGTTATAAAATAACTAGACTTCAAAGGATTGTTACGCTGATTATGGGTGTTATTATTATTATGTCGATTGAAATTATTATCTGATGGGATTTCAAAATCATTCTAAAGAAATATATTGCTATAATATGAAGTTGCATAATTGGTCGAAATAATTTTTTGGTGTATGATGAAATTCTTCTTGTAAATAAATGTTTTAATTAAAAGTGTAATGCATAGTGAGCAAAATATAACTAATCTTCTGGAAAACTATTCGGAGATTTTTAGAAATCTCCGAGTGTATATAAATTTATTTAATTATTGAAAACAAAGAATGTGAAAACGATAATCCGTCCATGATGCTGTCTAATAATGTTTTTGAAGTTTAGAAGTTTTTTTAAAAAAAAAGCATAACATGCAAATAAAAAAATATGTATATAAATTGTTATGCATAGCTTTTTAAAATTTTTTTATCATTATATATTTTATGTGTTATTATAAATATTGTTTTTAATAATCGTGAGGATAAAAAATTCGTTATCGATAACTTTTTTTTCTTCTTTTAATTATATCTTTCAACAAAAACGATTTTCCTATTCCGGAACACTTATCATTTAAATGAAATCTTAGCGGAATACCCGCATATTTCATTACTTCATATAAACAAATATTAAAAATCGGAGATGAATGCGAGGAGATAAACTTTCGCGGATCTCAAATATTTGCCGTAGTATGCTGATGCATCTTTCCAGCCAGCTGGCGTGGCGCTGCGATCGCCTAGAGTGACATGATTTCAAACTGGATGGAAAGAGCCGTACATTGAATAAAAAGAAAAGAGAGGAAGAGAGGGGAGGGAAAGAGATAAAGAATGAGTTCTTCGAGGGTAGAAAAAAGGAGAGGGAGAGGGGGAAAGAAATCCGCAAAGAAGAAAAGAACGGATTATCCGCTCTAACTCTTTTACTGCCTCTTCTAATACAGAATAGGAAAGCCTTCTTTTCTATTTGATTTACCTTTCTTCGTCCCTATTCGCGCCAGCCTTTCAACCTTTACTTTTTTCAGAGGGTTTTTGAAAATCCATTTTCATTTGCCATTTTATTTCCATCACGAATCGTTCTAGTTTTTCCAATTGGTTTCCTTCCTTCAGGTTTGAAATAATGTAAACACTATTCGTATATTTCGAATTTGTATTTTATTTGTTTTAAAGTTAAGAGTTTTTGATTTTTTTTTATAATAATCGATGACGATAACGAAACAAATGCAAAAAAATTGGAATTTTTATGAAGATTAAGCTAATAAATATCAAATTATGAAAGTATTTAATTTTCTGTGATACTTTAATCATTCTTTCGAATATTATTTGTTGATTTTAGAAATTGCAGAAAGAGAAAGAAAAAGTTTAAATGTTTATTTGTAGTCTCTTTACATTGATGTATGTGTAACAGTATATTTCCAGGCTAGGGAATTAGATTCGTACCATTTCTGCCAACTTATATTAACGCCAATAAACTTCCACATATGTCTTTAAAGTAAATATCCATTATAAAATGCTTCATTTGAAAAAAATGTAGTTTAATAATATATACATAATTTTAATCTTTGCAAAACAGTTACTGTTCACGAAATATAAGTTTTTATTGCTGTATAAAGCTATATGTAATTATCTGCCGTATTTTACACTTTATTCAATTTCATAAAAAAAAGAATAGGAAAGAATGATTTTTTAAATTTTTGATGAACAAAGTTTCTATATTACCAAAATTTATCATTTTAATCTTATGAATTCCTAAAATTGCTTAGCAAACAAATTAAATCAATGTTGTGATTTCTGAGAATATTTAACATTATTATTAAAGCTCAAGATTTTATAATTGTTACTATAACGATCTTCAAGTTTCTTATAAGCTATTAAAAATTAATAATTTTTCGAAATATCAAACCAAATAAAAAATAATTTAACATTATAAAAACTATTTATTAATGAATAGTTTTACATGAATTAATATTAGTTCACCCTATCAAAGTTTTTAAGATTTCGTTTTACGAATAATGCTGTAATGTCCAGTTTTTGAAGCATTCCTAGCTCCTACTTTTGTTTTTATATCATTATTCCCTATTCAACTCTGAAAACATTTCTGTCGAATTTTTAAAAGGTCTAGAATTAAGGAATTTGAATTGTTTATTAGAACATTTTGAATATGACTAATAATTATTTTTCAGTTTTATGGAACTAGATTTGAGACTATAGTTTCTAATATCTTCATTCGTAGTAATTTTTTTATTATTTCTTTTTTTTTCAGTTGCGAAATAAAGTTGTTCTTTCTATGCATTTTTTCGTATTTATCCTTATCTCTCAAATTATCGTACTTTGGTAACCAGTTAGTTCATCAAGAATATTCTTTGTGCTTAATTTCAATTAAATTATCTATGCATAACTAAGGTATTCGTTTATTTTCTCAACTAATTATTTTAAACTTGAAAGAAGTAAGGTGTTGGGATTTATAGCAACAATGGCTGCTATCTCCTGTTTCAAATACTTAGAACAAAATATATATTAAACCCAAGAGAGCACGCACACACACAGACACAAAAACAAATTGAAGTTTCAGTCAGTTAACAGTTAATGAAGTCTGTTCCCTCAGTTGATTGAAGTTGCAGTGAGTCCACTGATGAGATTTAGAACATTTCCAGAAGTTTTAATGGAAAGAAGAGGTACAATAAGTCAAAGCAATTTAATTTGGTAAAGAAAAAAATTAGTAGACGTTGAAATGCTTCAACGCTTGAAGAGAAACTTGAAGATTGGTCTTGTTTGCAGTTATTTTACCCAGAACATTTTTGAAGAAAAAATCTTATTTATCTAATTGGAGAAATATCCACAATTTGTCTCTATAATATGAATACTTTTTGCACTAGAGAATTATGTGTTCAATATCATTTATGCTATTACATTCATGACAAAGAGGATCATTATGAAGGTTAAAACGATTCAACAGTCCTCGTGTTATAATTGTTTTGCTGATTAGAATGTTTAAGACAACAACTTCCCTCCGATTTTTGGACCAGGGAGACTGTGCTTCAGTGTTTGGAATGTTACCTAAAGAAATGAAATATTTATTGTTTCTATAGTTATTGATTGTGATCTGATGTGTCTCTTTCTTGGGGATTGAAATAATGTCTTCAGGGGAGATCCATTCAATCTATGGTGTATTTTCTATAACTTCTTTGACTAAACGATCTGCAAGCTTGTTCCAGGTTGTATTCGAATGATCAGGTACCCATAGGTAGAATTTTTTTTATATTTAATTTGGTTAAAGTTTCAACTTTGGATGCTATACGCTTTTTAATTTTTGGCGACGGATGCGAAATGTTCTTCAATGATGTAAGAGCAGAGAAGCTATCTGTAAGAATCAAACAATCTTTTCCAGGAATAACAAGAACATCTAATGTTTAAATATTTTAAATCATCAAATAATAGCAGGTACTAAAACTACTTAGTGTTTACTTATTTTTACTGCCAGAGTCATAATTAGTCAAAAAATAGAAATCGTTTGCAAATTGGCCGTGGCGATCACGCCGTCATTTGAAAATAGCCAATGAAACTGGAAAATTCAATTATTTTGCCGTAATCTTGGCATCCTATGTAGTATAATAAAATTCGGAAATATTGGCGTATTCTGAAAAGCGCAAAGTTCGTCCAGATGCCCTAAAAATAGACAAACGCTGAAACCTTATTATTCTTAATAGCTTTATATCTGTTTAGTTTATTATATACATTCACTGTCCGAATGGAGTCGTCCGTCGTAGTATCATTCAAAAATTGTTTGGGCAAATTAGTTTTAATTGGGCGTCGTTTTTTACTAAAATATAATTTATAATTTCATTGAGTAATCAGCAAAATGCTTTCTTACTTAACTTCAAAATATGGGAGGAAAAAAAAATATTAAATGTTTGCTGAAGCAATGAAAGAGTTTAGAATTGCACTTTTAACTATTAAATTTGTGTTTGAAAACCATTTAAAAATTCTTTTTAAGGAATTATCAAAATTCAGGAAAGAAATTCCATGGAAAATTAAAAAGATATTTTACATTTTTTTTTAATTGTTACAATTAATTATTTTTGTAAAATCATATTTCAGTGAATCATTGTTCCAAAAGGTGAAAAATGTTATTTATTTTTTTGAAAAAAATATTAAATATGGGAATTTTTAATCTCCTGAGTAATCAATGCCGAATTTGGTTACTCTAAGTCAAACGGTAAGTTTTATAGAGCACACATTCCCTTTTATTAATTATAGATTATTATTTTAAAGAAGAAAAATTCTTTGTGTTGGTGGTAAATACAAAGCTATGCAAAATATTTTGTACCCTTTCGAAATTCCAATATAAGTATCGTTTGATCCGCGTTCCAATTTTGTATAATAATTGTATGACTGACTCTCCGCATAATTTTTCTTCGCTCTTCCGCAGAAATTACAGATCTCTCCCCCAGATCGAATAATACTTGCTGGCGAACATAAACTTGATGTAAATTTCTGTTTTTGTACTTTCAGTATAATTCATGGTCCACAATCTTCAATATTTTTTTATCTCATTCAAGAATTATGATGTTTTTTTTATTAACATACATATATTGCAAATAAAGTAAGAATATATGTAAAGTAAGAATTTATGATTTATCATCAGTAAAAATAAAAGCCATGTGAAAAATGAAATGAATAAAGAAGTCTAATTCTTTTGCTTTTCTTTCTTTCTTTTTTTTAATCATTCAGTATTCTGAAGTAATAAAAAAAAGTTCTTTGGGTTGCAAATTCTTGTTGTTTGCATGCACGTGACTACAATGTCTGGTTGAATAAAACAACAGGAAACAAGTATAAGTGCATTTGCAATACCCATTTCAATACTTCTTTTTCTTTCAGGAATTCCCGTAAGATAATGATATATCTGCAGCTAAATTATATTGGCTAACATGGGGAAATTGTCTTAGAAATACTCTAGCGCGTTACTCGGATGCTATTCTAGGAAACGAAGAGTATTGTAATAGAAGTTAGAATGAACACATGCATACATGCTGTTTTTTGAAAGTCAAATGTACTAAAATTTTTATTTAATTCAAAGAAAGTGACATGGAAATATACGTTCTTTTCATTCAAAATAAATAGCTCAGATGTAAAACGAATGCATATCAGCGTTTGTAAGAAAAATTATTATCTTAAAACTGTTATATTAATTGTTCTATTACTTCAAGGAAAATGTGTTCTGCTGATTAAATGAAATAATTATTTAATTGAATATATGAATCACTAGAATACATAAATCAATTTGATGTAATTATATCACCGAATTTTGCAACTAAGAAACGGAAAATTGGTAAGAACTAAAATGACTGTCTAAGGAATGTAACTAATGAAACAATGATTTAATATTTTAAGGATAAATAAACACCGTGATTTCTCTTATATTTCTTCTAGCCTTTTGTTTTTCCTTTTTTCTACGAGGTTAAACAATTTTTTAGCGACAAAGAAATATATGCTTTATTTGTATTAATAGTGCAAGTTTCAATGTTTCTGTTCGGGTACAAAAATTAAATTAGAATAATTATTTTTAAATTTGAATGGAATGAATTCATATTAATTTGGATTTTCTAAAAAAATATTTTTGCGATTGAAATATATTTCCTTCTTACATTCTAATGGTTCAGTTAAATACAAAAATAAATTCTGCACATTTTAGATGTTGAGACATTTGAAAGTTGTTACTTTGAAAGAATCAATCCATCAATTTGAATTGAAACTCATAAACTAATTTGTGTTCTTCTGTTGTATTTGGTAAAAAGTTTTTACTCAAAAATCATTTCTTTCAGTTACAGCTCTTTTGCACTAGGAAAAGAATTAAATAGTATTTTTTAAACGTGTATAATTTAAAATGCATGCTTCCGATTTGATGTTTTTTTGTTCTTAATAAATATAAAAAAGAACATAATATTAGTATTAATAGTATTTTTTTAAATGTGTACCAATCTAAAATAATTGAACTTTTTGTAATTGAATATTATATGAACAATTGGAACACCAAAAGGATTTTATTCCTGACTAGCCGCCTTTGGCGACCAGTCGTGTCGCCAGTATTAATGCTCGCTGAAATTTCCATATAATATTTTATATACGTTTATAATACGTTTTTCAACAAATTATTTTTAAACCAAACACATTTTGATAATCATATAATTCATTTATAGTATTATTTTCTTCAGATGTTCTATTCATTGTACTACTCATCTTTCTCTTTCTATCCGTATAATGATTGTCCCGGAATTGATATTTTACTTAAATGGTGGAGGGGAAGGTTTAAAATTCTACGTTTTTATAGAATAATGAGATTAAAATTTTCATAAATGTAAACACACTAAACAAATAAAGACACAATTGGTTTTTAAGAGATGCGAAAGTTTAAAAACAGCTTGGAAAATACCACGCACAAAGGAAATAATGGTGACACACACACGCCCTTCTTTTCTTTTTTTTTCTTCACTACTTTTCTTTTTAAAAACCTTTTTTTCGCTTTGGTATTTTTTTCTTGCCTGCCCAGACTTTATTTCGAGCAGGCAAAGATTAAATATTCATACAGACTAATAATAAAAACAACTATTTTCTTTCTTTTTTAAACACCCCGTTATCTATGAATGAAAACCAACTGACTTCGCGCAATTCTTTCTAAACAAATCATAATTTATTACTTCCTGCTATTTCACTCAGTTGGTGTGGGGGAAGGAAATGAAGTTTTTTGGCGGGAAAGTAAGAAAAGTGTCGTTTTAACTATTTTCCTTGCAGTTTTTTCATTTTTTTCTCTCCATAAGAACCATCCTCGTGTCTTAACGAAAATATTTTTTAAAAAATTAGCCGAATTGGTCGAGCCGTTCTCTAGTTTTGCGCTTAGCAACGCATTTCGAATTGCATTTTTATTAATATAGATATTCATATACCAGGACTCAAGTTCACATTACGTTCTTTTGTTAGAATACTGTCATCAAAATATTTTCTATTTGTTCATATTTGTTTATAACAACTATGAACTGAAATAGATTTTGAAAAATTCTGTGATAATAAATAAAATTTTTTCTTCATAAAACCGGTGTAATTAAACAACAGATAGCAGTTTATATTTTGAAATAGCTTAAATATTGCTCAAATGGTTAATTCCACTTAAAATAGATAAAAATTGCCATAAAATTACAAATAAAATAGAAGTCCAAACAATTAAAATTTGTTATTAAAATTTCAAAATTTAGAAGTTTTAATGATAATTTTCTTTTTTTCCCTCGTGATTTTCAAATTTGGCCTTTTCTTCTTGTATCTCATAGTTCTAAGTAAATAATGCAAGATAAAAGTGAATCGCCAGCTAAAATTTATGAACGAAATGGTACCAGTTTCACGCGTAGAACGTGGAAGACACCATTTCAAAAAAAACTAACAAAAATCACTCATTGTCAGGTTCATTGTGAAATTCACTGAAAATAAACTTCTATTAATCATTATTATTATCACCTAGCTCACGTGCAACGTTTTTAATATCCTGATCTCGCTTTTGAATAAAATAAGGCATGACAGAATTTAGAACATGTATTTTTTTTTTTCATTTCAAGCAATTCATCTTCATCTGCCTTTCAAAATTTACACGCTGAATTTGGATTTCAAATACCTTTAAAGCTATTAAGAGCAACTTGTTCTTTATCAAAAAATATATCTTTTAATATATTCGTCCTGCACCGTCTGTAACACTGGACACAAGTTTATAATTTTCTTTTATCTGCATCATTAGCTGTTGGTCAAATCTCAGCTTTTGTTTTAGTCACAACCAAATTAGAACATGTTTTAATTACGTTTAAATTGACTTATTTATTTTGACTAAAATTAAACATGATTAAAAGTTCATCATGAGACTCCATCCACCTCATTTAATATTGTACTTTAACAAAGAGGAAGTCTGTAATGTTTGTCATCTTACATTTATGCTTGTTCGTTATATTTCCCCTTTGCGGATCTTTTGATGTCATTTTTAACATCTTCTTTCGTCGCTTCT
Source organism: Argiope argentata (assembly GCA_026289955.1). Classification (NCBI taxonomy): domain Eukaryota; kingdom Metazoa; phylum Arthropoda; class Arachnida; order Araneae; family Araneidae; genus Argiope; species Argiope argentata. The sequence continues at coordinate 797,816 of JAOUZG010051511.1, forward strand.
TTTGTTTTGTTATCGGTGTTGCAGTTTCTTTTGTTAGTGAATCATTATTTATTCCGATAGATTTTTAATGACTAGTTTTGATATGAATGTCGGTGTTTTTCAACTCATAGAACTCGGAAACTTATTTTTTTATGTTATTATATATACAATCAAAATTGGATGCAGTTTTTTTTATTACTGAAGCATTCGATCAATGTGCATGAAATATTTTGCTACAAATTTCAATAGTTAATTTGTAATAATCAGGTTTGAAATATTGCTAAAAGGATGACAGCCTGTCAGATTAAAAGGACTTATTTTCTAATATCTTTTTATTCACAATATTCTCAAATATTTTAGAAAAATATCAAATAATAAATATTTTGCTTGTATGTATTATTTGACAATATGTTTACATTTGTTTGAGAAAAAAATGACTATTAAAGTTTTAAAAAAATAATTTGTAACAATTTTTACTTGAAATATACGAATAAATCATTAGTTTTTTCATAAAAATTTCATTGTTAGCAACAAAGTTATGGTATTAGAGAAGTAAATGAATGATTTTATTAATTAGTTACTGATTAATAAATACAGAAATGAAAAGTATGCAATCGCCGAAGTGGCATGAATATGCAAATTTTTACTACCAATATTTTATAAGCGAAAAGAATTCTTGTTCAAAAATATTTCGCGTTTTGTATTTCCAAGAATGGGGAATAATAGCTTCATTAGTGAGTATGAAACCACTTTTTGTAAACCTTTAAATAATAATTGGCTAAAATTGCGAAAGTAGAAAATTGATCTCAGAAACTATTGGAGTAGAACAAGTTTTTTAAAATGGTTAATAACTTCTGAAATCAGGCATTCTTCTCCTCTTGTACCATCAATGGGATTGTTTAATGAGCTTCCGAAACTAAGAATTAATTAGAAAGTTGTAATTGATGTCTTTGATTTGTCCTTTTTTTGCATTATTTTCCCCTATACATGACCTTGCAGCACAGAAATATCAAAACGTTTTCATTGTTTCATCAAATTTTTAGGGGAATTTTTTTCCACTGTTGATATCTGAGGAAGAAGGTTTATGTTTCATATCTGTGTAGTTTATTATATGGAATAAGGAAATGAAATGTGAAGGGATAGACAAACTAGTCAAAGTACTCTGATGTCATGATTCTGTTATGAGGGTTTTTATATCGAAGAAGCAGAACAAATACAAGACTTTTAAACTGACAAATTTCTATCATAATTAGAGGCTTAAAAATTTTTCTGAGGAAATCATGAAAAATAAGTTATGCATAAAGAACGCACACTGTCGAAATTCCCCCGAACCTTCTGGTCGTCAATGCTGGCTAGTACTGCAGAAGTATTAATATCGTAAGACTAACCGTTTTCTACTTTCCACTTGCTTTATGCGCGAGAGTTGCCAGTACCGACTTCTCGTTTTGTTTAATATGTTGAATTCGGCTGTATCAGTGTTTATTAAATTAACTCTCAATGTTTGAGTATTTATAATTAAATGATAAATTAAACAATCCTCTATAAAGTTTTTTCTTTTTATCTTGGCATTTTCAGTTCTTTTGGCAATTCTTAATCCATCCTGCAACCTGAATTGAAGGAACTTGAGGGAGTGGGCCTTTCGAAACTTTCTCACTTACTTCATAATATAGGTTTATCCACAAGCACACACACGCTTGGTAAAATTGGGAACGTTGGGTAAAACTATGAATTCCAAGAGTTAGTAGATTTTATTTTGAGAGTCACACGCTTGGAGGATTTAAGCTTCGTCATATAGCATTAAAAAATCTGAGCTTTTATTTCGAACGTCATTTTTTTCGAACCGATTGAAGCAAATACTTAATACTTATTTATAAATTTAATAATACGGGGACAAACTACACTTCATTTATTTAAGAAATTATATTTTCGAATTGTTTACATGCATGCGATTGCACCATAAATGACCTATTCGTTGGTATAGATTTGGAGTATAGATGTTAAAACCTTTTCCCAAACGTTTTCCATCAACTCCTTCCGATTTTGCAATTATATTCATTTACATCTGGAAGTAAAGAGATATCAAATTTGAACACTTGATAGAAATTTACAAACATAGCGCCAAATTTCACCCACCAAGTACCACATACCAAATTTTACCGTTTAAATTTGAAGCGTTTTTTACTCTAAAAATGTGTAACACGTTAAGGTTCATCAAAGGAACCTCAGAATTTTTTCATGATTACATGTTTTTTTTATATATTTCGTATGCAAAAAATAAAGAAAAATGTATTCTTATCTGAGATCTGATAAATCTCCCACTACTCTCATCAATAACTGCTATGGCTACTTTTTTATTATTACCTCTTTGGCCTCAGGTTTGAATGAAGAAGGATATCATACTATTGCGTCATTAAATTTCTGTAAAATTTAAATTAATTTTATAAGCATTTTTAAGGAAACGACTCTATGGGTTTCTTCAACAGAGAATATTTTGAATAAGAATTCCATGGATATTGGCGATGTTAAGTTTTCTTTATTAATTTAAACTATAGCTTTTTCTCTCTCGAATAAACAGTAGATTAGATTCTTTTTACAATGAATTTGCCTTTTATACGCCCGTATATATATTCTTAATCATTATTTCAAGATTGTATATGTGCTTATTTTGTATAATTTCATAATAGTCGCCTACTTGGTTTTTTCTAAGTAGAAAACTATACGGATTGTTGTGGAAAATATTACTTTAAGGAAAAAAATCCGTACCTTTCTCTACCATCTATATTTATCCTTTAATAAATACCATATCTACAGAATCAAAATTTTAAATAATAGCGCTTTCTGATACTCATTTTTTCCGTATAATACGAGTTATTTTTATCTCACCTCCTAGTTTATTGTGTTGTTTAAGTCCCCTGTAGCAGAGACAGATACATAATAATAGAATATTGTTTAATATTATATATTAATCACGCAATATTATACGATAGTTCGAATTTTTGTTTATTTGCCAGTGAGGAATGGTCAATTTTCTGATAGACTTGATTTTAAGTTTTATGCTCATCTTTTATTCCCATGATAAGAAATGCAAACTAAATTTAATTAATTTTTGTTTCTGTTTTTGGTTCATCGTTTTCACATTCCTATACAGACATTTGCTTGAGTACTCTGATTTCTTTAAGAAGTAAATATAAAATTTAGTAAGTAAGTCGTAAATATTAAATAAAGTAAGTGAAAATTAAGTGTTAAGAATAGCCAATCTGTGTTCACTCCTCCAGAGTGACAGGCCTTAGTATTTTGGTATTCATGAATGGTCATGGTTTCAAAAATATTTTGATTTAATGACTAAATGTAAGAATTCAAAGTAATTAAATGTTGCTAAAATTTAATAATAATAAATTAAAAAGGACTTAACCTTAGTAAACTGTCTAAATTTATAATAATTGACAACAGGCCAAAAAAACTTTGGGTTTATTAGTCACTTTAAATTTTTTGTTAAGTTAAAACAATATTGATTACATTACCAGTCATTAACATTAACAGTCACAAGATCACATACCAAATTTAATTTGTCTAAGTTATTGCATTTCTAAAATATAACGTTTACATGCATGTAAAGGTCCAGACTGACATAAAAACCATTCTTTCGCAAATTTCTTTAAAACTTTTATAAGTAGATTCGCTTTAGATGTTAAATCTCTGTACTAAATATTTTAACTCTCCCTCTTGCAACATGAAGATTTGCTTTGAAACGATTTTAATCAAAATTTGGCAGAAGTCTAAAAATTTGTTGCTGAGATATACAAATTTAAAATGTCTTGCGTAAAACATCTTTTAACTGTCATATTAAAAGACAGACTGATTGACGTAATTCCAAAACTGCATTTATCTTACCCAGGAATATCTAAAATTTTGATATCTCGAAGTCTGATCTTTTGACCATTGCCTTACTTTCTCCTTGTACGCTTAATATTTTAGAAAGTGCAAGAAAAAAAAATACAATACGGTTGCGCCTTGTATTCATTTAAACCGTATTCAAATAAAGCAATATAATTTCATAACTTATCGAACATACCTGCCAATAATAAGAAACACACACTGACCATTTCCTGCACCTCAGTGTGCCTTTTTATTGTCCGATAACCAAAGGTATAAAGAAGGAAAGTATGATGTAGACTTTTGGATTAAATTGAAAACTACACGAATTACTACAGCACATCAACCGATCTACCGATACACCAACAAAATATCATCATTTTAAAAATTATTTTTAAAAAATGCCGACATTCAAATGAAATTTGCAGGACTGCAAAATAATATTATTAAAGAAACATTCTTTAAATTTTAAAATAATGTGAAAGTCGTTGTTTTAAGTCGATATTTTCAGCAAATGTCACGAAATGCAACTAACTTCTCGCCTCATTTTTATTAAAAATTTAAATAAAGTTTTTAAAATACTCTCTGAATGGCACACTCCCACTTTGCCTGACAAATTTTCTAGCTCTAGGTTACATTACGTGTCCTGTAGAGCAACAAAACACGCGCCCGCTTTTTAAAATTATTATTTGAAATAGCTGAAAATTGAAATGGTTATCTGGCGAGGCGTCCCTGCCGCTGCAGGCTATGCGGTGGATTTCATATCACCGGTGTTTGGTCCATTGAGAATTGTTTCCTCTTCCACAACTGTATTTTGGTCGGAATATTTTAGTCTGATCCGTCATCTACCTTCAAACTGTTAAAGGGACGTGATGGCCTGGTGGTAAGGTCTCGACCTAGAACCGGAAGGTATCAGGTTCGTTACCCGATTTCACAGAAGAACCGTCGTGTAAGTGGATCTGGTACACATTAAAACTGTTCGGGCCAAACGTCCTCCCGCTAGTGTGGTTTGGAGCGAGGAGTGCCAACTCAGATATCGTCCTCACCATCTGGCCACGATTCAAATTTACGAGGTCTGTCCCCTAGTTTTGCTTTAAAGCGGGACGTTAATATAACTAAATTATACTCAAACAGTTAAATTCTTCGAATTAAAATGCCGATAATTGCAAAACAGTATGTAGAGTACTTGGGGGTAATATTGCTTAATAGACATTATTGAAGGAGGTGTAATCTTACTTCTGGCAACCTCTTTTGTTACTCAGAATCCACAAGGATGAAAATATCGCGGATGCACGCTACGTTCTTTTATTGCATTTCGTTACGGACTTTAGAGGACCCAATAAATGTAGCTTTAAAATTTAATACTGTAATTTTGTTCATTTTTACTTTATTGCCAAAAATACACATTCAAGATTTTGAGAAATTTCCCTATTTCAGATCTTGCCAAATTCGAGAACCTATTACTGAAATTATATCTGCCTCCTTGTTTATGAAAAAGATAATTCAAAACGCGCTTGTGCTAGAAGGATGAAATGTAGTTTTTACACCAAATTATAGATTTCTATTAAACTTTAAACGAAATACATTCATAGGAAATCCGTTTGACTGGTTGTGTCCGAATTTAATTCAAAAACAGATAAAAAAAATTGCATGGATTTAGTGTCTAAAGTATAAATTCGAATGAAATTTTGAACCATATCTGTTGGGAGTTGGTCATCCGTTAATTTGTACTTTTGCATGCTTGGAAGCGCTTGGTAATTCAAAAATGCAAAGATTTAAATAAAGGAATTCTGGTACACAGTTTATAATCAAAAATATAGATCCTTATCAAATTTTGAGCCAAATCTAAGGAAGGTTGACAGTCTGTCAGTCTCTACTTTCTCAAACTTGTGGCTCTTTTTGAATGATCGCTTTGACAACTCAAATAAATTTGTTATGAGATATAGTTATAAAAACTTCATTTGAATTCAGTTTTGATTTCAATTAGTTGAAAAAATGGCACCCAAAATGCATATTCGGTTTTCGTACCACAAAACGAAACAAAAATATTTCATGTAAATTTAAAATCTTTCGATTCGTGGTTTACCTTACAACGGAATTATTTAACAGATAAAGCAGGCATTATCAATGTGCTCCCCAATTTTTCTATATCCGAAGACTTTTGTGGCGAGAAAGTTATTTAGTTTTGTGCTTTCATTTAAACGCGAAAGCTGTTATTTCGTTTTAAATCAAAACTTAATAGTTTTAGTTAAGTTTGTAACACCATTCTAGTAACATTGCCATTTTCATTTTTTATATCACGTTATTTTCGGCGTCCTAGCACAGAGGTAGCGCGTCTTCCTCGTGATCCGGGCGTGTTCCGGGTTCGAGTTCTGGTTAGGGTATTGTTATTCGTCATGTTCTATTTGTGAGGTGAGTGAATGCCCCCCCCCTGTAAAAAGGGGCTGTGCAAGCGAATGTGATAAGTGTGTCATCTTCGTATGAGCTAGAAATTCAGACTTCTGCCTTTGGATACTCAGGGGTTCATACCTTCAGAAGCTATTGCACACCTTCTTCCATTGTAAAGCGGATACGCCATCGTCATCATATCATGTTATTTTCCAATCCTGAAAGAAAGTGAAGTTTTATAATTATAAAAAAAATTCCCAATCTTATCATTAAATGTTAGTTAGTGTGTGGTAAAAAAAATATTTGTCTTCCTTCTTCTCTAATTTATTTAAAATGGTTTTTAAAAATTGCTTTTTTTATACGCCATATGCTGAAACTTATGTTTTAAAAAACGATCGAAAACCAAGCATCTTTTTTGGGTGTTTCAGTCTGTCAACACTTATTAAGTAAGTGTATATATAAAAAGATTGAATTAAACTCAATCCAAAGTACTTGCTTTTGAAAATCTGAGGTGCAGGAAATGGTTTCTGAAAGGAAGAGCAGGAAATGGTTTTCTTCTTTTAATAAGCTTAATTCGGCCTACCCAGAGGTGCAAATTCTTCTTTCTTGCGAAATGGAGGGGGAATATTACTTTTAGAACGAGAAGTTTGATCTCTCCTATTGGTTCCCCTATACTTTTGAAATAAGACTGCTTTACTTTTTTACTTTCTTTTATATGTAGCGCAGAGAAAATATTGCAATCGTCGAAAAATTCGAATAGATTTTGAGAAATTTCTGCTTTCCGACCTCCTTGAGTTCGGAAAAAAAAAAGAAAGAAAGAAAGAAAGAAAAGAAAAAAAAAAAAAAACATTTTGGGAAAATGCCTGCCAGTGACGAAAATGAATGAAAAACTTTTAAAGCTTGACGGATGGAATTTAATATACGTCCCTTAATCTAAATTTGTAGATTTCTGTCAAATTTAGAGCGACATCAGTTGAGGGGAAGTCTTTTCTGTACTGATGTTCGAATGCAAATGAACACGATTGCTACAAAACGAAGAGAGATAGATAAAATTCGATGCACGGATTTATCATCATCGATGTACATATCTATGAAATTTTGAACCAAATCTTACAAGCTCACCGTCTGCCGGTCTTTTTAGAAACCTCGATAACTCAAAAATACAATGATTTAAATATATCAAATTTGGTTTGGAGTTTTGTGTGTCATTCTGAGTCAAAGTGTATTTCAATCATTTGTGAAAACGTATCTAAAACACAAATTCTATTTTCGTTTTCTATGAATCGAATGCCGAGGATGAATCGCCAAAACTTCGTCAAGGATCTTTATAGATTTTGGGAAACATCATTCAATCGCGTCAAAGATTAATATTTGATGCCATGCGAGGCTTCTCTGAAATAATACCTTTATTAGAGGATGGGCGAGAAAATTTTGGGGAGACTACTCACGCTGATTTTTACTTTTTTATTGAAAAAGTGAAAATATCGGTTCGCTTTTCAGAATCAAACCCTCTCCCCAACAGAAGGGGCGCACGTGCAGAACCTCGCGCGAGGTGATCATTCCGATACAGTCTGTGTATGTGTGTTCGAAGCAATAGATCTAAACTTAATCGGGCCGGAGGGGAGCTGTCTGAAGGTCAGTTCGAGGCAAGGGTGTCGGTCTCACCTGGTCGATAAATGGGATCGTTTGGAAGCGACCCATTGGACGGGCCACGGGTGAAATTGTCGCCGTTCAGACTACGCGCCCAAACATTTCGGCGTCGCCTAAATGTTTCTTAGGGAACCTCGCATTACAGCACCATCACTGCGTCATTATACTTTTATGACCTCTTCGATTGGCCGGTGGGGGGGGCGCTGGCTTCTCTTTTTGGCACGCTTTTTATCTTTCGCTTTCCCCGAAACAATTCACGGGGACATTAAAACGGAGTCATAAAAAATATGCACGTTGCCAACGATATTTTCATAAATAGAGAAATATGCGGCATAATAATAAAGGCTGGAGTTACGTCTTCTTTTTAATAAGTTTTAGTGTTTTGCTTCTGAGGGGAAAGTATCAATATTTCGCAGAGGTGGAAATCGTGTTTTAAAATTGTTTCGCTTTCGATGGTTTTGGACTTTGTATTGATTTTACATTTATGTAAAAATTAAATCAAGGAAATTAGTGTTTTTAATTTTATAGAAAATCAAATGAATGAAATGAATATTTTAAACTTTATATCAGTTCAACTAATAAAACTAATATTTCACTTTGTATTCAACTTTATATTAATTTTATTCATTTCCACTTTGCATTAAATTAATATTAGTTATTGATCTATTATTTATAGCATTCTGAATTGTCTTATTTGAAGATTTAAAGGATGACGCGTTACAAAAACTGATTAAAACTATTTTATTTTGCATTTATTAAAACTAATGTATTACGTTGTTAATTTTTTTTAATTAATCTCGCTATTGTGATGCACTATAGAGTTATGATCGTACTCATCTATATTTTTAGCTTAGAGTCGTCAAAATGGTTACTAACGCACATTCTCATCTTTTTACATACATTCAACAGATTAACCACCGTGTGGCTATCGAATCGCCACGTCTGAAATCTTAAAAGATCGTAATTCCATAAAAAAAAATTACTCATGCTCTGGAAACATCTAGTATTCTAGGGATTTCTATTTAAACCAATAGAACATCCCTTCTACAAAACGAGTAGCGATATTTGACCTAGTAGCAGAAAAAGTAGAATATTCAAGGGTTTAAACAAGAAACGAGTTATGATATTTCATTTTCATGAAAATAAATTTAAACTATCTAGATTCCGGTGCCATTTAGTTGCAAATGACTGGTTATCATTAATAATCTATGATTTTACTTTGAGAAATGTAAAGGTAACAACAAATTTAAGCTAATAATAAATCAAGCAACACCGAGTTCATCAAATTTAGACTAACAATACATTAAGTAATATCTGGAATATTGTAATTTATGCTGTTTCGGAAACCTACGCTTTTGCGTTAAAAAATCTAAATTATTATCGATCTCTTTAAAGTATCGTTATCTGACCGAGATAAAAATATCAAGATATATTCCAAAATAGTTTCAAAACGAATGTCGATCCAAATGGGCAAAATCTTTGTTCTATTTCTCCAAATTAGTTGGTCCAAATTAATCTTTTTGTTTTCATTTTAAAATGAGGTCTTATGTTAAAGACTTTATTTTGTTTCATCTAGATTATGTTCATTTACAAAACTTTAATTTTCGCCTGTAAAAAAATCCAATTTTTTATTTCTTTTCCCATTTGTTTTTTGGTAATCAGTTATGTACATTATAATGATAAATATTTAAACGACACAATTAAAGCAATCTATGCTGCTAACAGTTTGCTTCTATAAATCATTCATAACCATATTAAGAATACTTTAATGAACGCACCGTTATTATTAATTTCTCTCTTAGTTATCCATCAAATCGATATCTAAACCAAAAAATGTTCTTTTAGACATTTGAAGCAATTTGTCATTATCAATCTTCCTTTGATAATTCATCATAAGCAATACCAGCAAAAATAATTAATTTAAATAAGTAAAACATTTTATGTTATTACCAATTGTTTTCTGTTATGCATTGCTTCCTTTTCTATTTGCATTTGGTCCTTTTTTTTTTAGTTTGTTGTTTTACAATCTTTCCTACAGACATAAAGAAGAAAAGGGAGAAAAAAAAATTTAATAAAAATATTTGAAGCAATTTTTCCCATTATCCATTATTAGTATATTCATGCATAAAGTAATAACTCTGAACATGTAAAACTATCTACGTTATTATCAAATGAATTTTCTCTTTTGTATTTATTGCAAAATACTTGATTTTTTCAATAATCCTCAAAATAATTCAATTCCATGTTAAAAAAAGAAAAAAAAAGAAAAAAGAAAAAGAAAAAAAGACACGTTTGTGTGCTTAGATAACACATTTTAAACAATTTATAACATTACCAATCTTCAGTTCATTTACTCAAAAATATTTATGTATGTAAATCAATTATCGGTAAATTCATGCAAAAAAATTATTTAGGACATTTTAAACAGTTTATGATATTATCAATCTTTAATTTATTCTTGAAAAATATTGAATTTATATGTGCTAATCAATCATTAGTATAATTATGCAAAATACTTGATTTTTTTAAATAATCTTCAAAATAACTGTTCCATCTTAGAAGAAGTAAAACATGTTTAATCAAGACATTTGACACAATTTATGCCGTTATCAATGTTCAATTTACCCATACAAAAATATTTAATTTACTTATGCGAATTTATATGTACCAGTCTATGTAATTAATAAGTCTTTTTTGGTATTCGCAGCATCGATTTATTTCCTTCTCTTTATTAAGTAGTCGTACTAGTTTTGGTTTGCTGATTTTTATCCCTATCTTCAGACGAAATACTTGACCTTTCCAATAACCCTCGAAATACTCTAGTACCACTCGAGAAAAAGCAAGCTCTAATCGCACTCCGATCTTCCTATGAAAAATATTAATTACAAATGATAATAGCTGTGGCCTTATATATAAGAAAAGTTTTTACAAAGTTTCAGACAATAACTTTCCGTGCTCTCCAGTAAATGGTCAGAAAAGTGGATTAACCTCTCCAAGTCTAGTAGCAGGTCTGGTATGATCCAATCAGAGGGCTCTTCCCGTTCAGGTTATTACAGATTCGGTTTTCTTTTGGAGGTTTCTTTTCTTTCTGTTGTTCAATACCGGGGATGAAAATGATCAGCGTTAAGAGAGGAGTATCATTTCGGGACTGGATACAGTAAGAAAAGTTATTAGCTAATTAAGTGAGGAGCTCTCCGCGTATCATTGGAGTTAATGAAGCACTTTTTTAAACATGGCAAAGTTTTTTGGTGAGTGGTTTAACACATTAAGTGAATTAACTGAGCTTTCTAATTTAATTAACTTGCGATTATCTCAGGCAATTGCAGAATGATAAACGGATTTTTGCTTTCCAATTTATAACTGGATAACTTTTATGCAGCTGTTTTTAACGAGCACGTAGTTGCATTAATTCCAATTTTATCTCTTTTAAGTTAATTTAGATTAGTCGATTAATTTACAAACCGAAATTTTTCCTGAAGTGAAAAAAACTTTTTAATAATGAAATTAAAGATTTTTTTGTTGACTAAATTTGATTTAAAAAGTGCGCTTACAAGTTTTTAATTCTTTTAAGTTTGTTAAAATAATTTGCATCAGTTTGCAAAAATGTAGTTAATAACTTTAACAAATCTCACATGGTAGTATAAAGATTTTTCTTTACGTTAAATATTATAAAATTACTTTAAAATGATTTCAAAATTTATTTTTCTTTCAAATTTTCAAAGCACATTGTACATTTGAACACAGGTAACTAACAATTATTTTTCTATGATTATTTTTTAAATATTTTTTCTTCCCTTTACACGAATATCGAAGACATAATTATAGCATCTAGCTTATGTTATGATATTCCTTAGAAATTTTACTAACAGAATATTTTATAACATAATTGATTATATGTGATATTTTTTTTTTCATTTTTAAACTGAATAAATATTGTTTAGCCCCATTTATCATTTTTCCAATCTTAAAGATATTTATTTTACTCAGATCTTGTAGTATTTCAAATATCATTTAAATATATATTAAAATGTAGTTAATAATTTGATAATCACACATGAACAATCAAAACAACCCCAATAATATTTTAAGTTTTTGCGCGCTTACTTGTTTGTTTTACTATAGTTTTGTGAGTGTTACAGATTAAGAGATTAAAATAGTTTCATAATGCGCATGCCTAGAATCCATTTCAATATTTCCTCTCTGTCATATTGTAATATTTGCAAATAATCTCTTTTTCAGATAATATGACTTGAACTTGGTTATCAGCCAACACTCAAGCAAATGATCATTTAAGTGGTTATTTCTTGAGTATACAAAACTAGAAAATTAAAATAAAAATATTCAATTTGTTTAACTATCTTTATTTCCTTAAATAAGTACTTTCTTATGTGAATCAAAAAGGGAAATTTAAATAAAAAGGTGAAAGTTTTTAAAAATTTATTTTCTTTGCAATTAATAACTCGACTGAGTAAACCAAACGGGAAATTTAATCTAAATGTATTTAAATTGTAATTAAAATTATGAATTTGTTTTTCAATTTTGCTTACGATTTATATACTACCAAGCCTCATTAAACCTAGTTCAGGTTTCAAAATCCTTTTAATTTTCTAGTATACACAGTATTAAGAAGTATTGTAGTCGTATAAAAATTCGAACTCTAAATTTTGACGAATCTCCCCGTTTTAGACCTCCTTAAGTTCGAAAAACACATTTTTGGAAAATATCCATCCCAATCCATCATTATAAGGCTGCTGTTTCAATTTTTTGTATTAAAGCATATAATATATTATTTAGTTTGTTTATTATTATTATTATATTATTTTTTATATTTTTATTAAAATTCATGATGATAACAGTTTTCTTTAATTTGATTATGGTTGCTCTTTTAAAAACGATACCATTTAATCCAAATTTGGAAAAATTTTGTTCAAATTATTCATCTCCTTTTATTTTAAACGTGGAGAGAGAAAAAGCGAAATCTTGTATAAAAAAGATTTTTGATTTAAAAAATTATGATAAAGCTCATTTTTATTCTTTTTTATTACAAAGAAACATTTTAAATAGTTGTTATTTGCCTAATTAATGTTAAATGAAGTTGTTATTCACAATTTACTTGTTCTTACCAAAATAAAATCAGGTAATTTTTTCCGATCATGTTAAAATATTTTTATAATCATTTATCGTATAAATAGGTTTAAATTTTATGGAAGAGTGTCAAAGTTTGCGTAATTTCTATTACATCAAATTTAAGTAGGATTTACATACATGTGTAAAGACAGTTTAGAACGAAATAAAGTCAAGCAATACTTAAAGAAAGGTGGCTTAAGAGATACCCAATAATAATAAGAAAAGAAGCCTGTAAATTCGTTTTGATTATTTAATAGAATTGGTATAATTTCCATTTGGTGTGATTGCATTGCAACAAAATATCTGCTACGGCACACAGCATACGCACATTTGAAAGTTCAAACACTTATGCCTTCCTGAATCTACTTACTCCCCAACCTGTCTTTTCTTTTGCTCATAATCAAAATTTGAAACTTGCTGATCCATCAGACAATTTAGACTACTTACCTATAGAAATTCTGATGCGTGGTGATTTTTAATGGACTATAGTGCTTACTGAATTTCTGATTAGACTTTCTGCGACTCATGCGTTAATACCTACAGCATTTCGATGGATTCTTTCCGTCAACCGTTCGTTCTCTACTATATCATACTCATCTGTTTCTTCAGTTCAAAACATTAATGCAAAATCTTTTGGTACGATGTCTGGACGATCACATGAGACACTTTTGGGACTTGGAAACAATTGGCTTTAAAATTACGCAAAAAAAGGATAACTATTCTTAATTCTGAAATTTTAAGGGATTTTCACAATCTGTTTTGCAAAGTTGATGTCTCTCTTGTTGTAAAGTTACCATGGGAACCAGAGGTGATTCTTTCATCGAATAATTACGAAATATTGCTTAAACGAATCCAAATACTCCGCAACAAACTCTTTACACATTCAGACTTCATTCAGTGGTATTTACACAGAAAAAATGCAAAATTATCGATAACCACTATGTTAAACTTGCAGCAACAATATTCAAAGAGTTTGATTTCAAACCATAAATTATGAATGAATAAATTATGAATAGAGAATACGTTCTAAAATTCTATTTCAGACATTCTTGACTTTCCAAATCGTTTATTCTTAACATACTCAATTGTCATGAACCCATAATCTAAAAATCAGTTAAAGGGCTTGTAGAGATCTAAATGATTTCTAAAGATTGACAATTTAAGGAAACTTAATGATCTAATGCCTAATATTTAAATTCATTTCGATCTTTGAATGCGATTTGCTGAATATCCTTTTCGTATGGTTGCATTTCAACAAAATAACTTAAGAACTTCACCATTAACTATGAATTAAATAACTGTGATTATGATCCGAAATTCTATTCCAGAAATTGTTGCCATTTCAAATTCCCCCTTCCTAAAAGCCCAATTTGTAACAACGCCTAGACGAAAACTGGTTCAAGACGTCCACAAAGGTGGCGGAGAAATTTTAGCAAAATTTGATTTATGACTCGGAGAGCCATTTACAGCGACTGCCCTTTCGAAAGCATCTTTGGTCATTCTGACAAGTTCTCGAGTCCATCCACTTGAGGGGAAAGATAGAACACGAAATGAATGGATTTTAGAGTGGATGAAGGGGTTACAATGTATTTTCGCTTTACTTCAAGAATTTTATATTGCGCCAGCCGATACACTCGGCATTGCAAGGGATATAAAGCATTTTATGTCTTGTATTTTCTTTGTACAAAAAAAAAATTGACATACATCTTTTTATCGATTGAAACATGTTTTCTTCCTTGTACACGTAATATAGAAAAAAAATTAATAACGGTAAAAAATCTCCAGGTTTTACTTCTCCCTTAGTTTGCGATATACATTTTTGGGAACTGAAAACCTATTCATCTGTCTGTGACAAATGCTTTGAGCTATACGATTGAAATTTGGCATATGACTTTTATACCAGATTAGCAGATTTCCAAGAAATTTTGTCTAAAATATGTGTGGAAGAAATTCTTCTGTCCAAATATAAGTTAGCATGATATCTATAAAACGAAGAGAACCAGATAGATAAAATCTGGTGCGCAAAATTAACATTTGAAGCTTGGATGCCTGTCGAATTTTGTGGCAAGCCCAACTGTAGATGGACTTTCTGTCTGTCTGCACTTTCAGAAACATGTAAACGCGATAATTCAAAAATGTACTGATTGTATGCATCAAATTTGGTATCAAATTTTGTGACTGTAATTGCAGCTTTATGTCTTTTTTTTAATTGGTTGAGAAAAGCTTGTCTAAAGTTCGATTTTCGGATGCTATTAACCCCTGGCCATGCATTAATTAGAATTAACAGATTCAATAAAAATGCTAAATATATGCCAAAAGTTATTTCATGATTATTGTATGCCAATGTGATGACATGAAATGTTTATTAGAAAATATGCGAACAAATTTTAGAGAGAATTCAGTTTTTAATTCAAATTATGAATGTTGAACCGAATGATATATAAAAACTATCTATGCCCGAAGCTCACGAGTCTATCCATTTAAGAAAAATATGGAATATGAAATGACAGTATTCTAGAGTGGGAAAAGGAAGCTCAATGTATTTTCGATGTACTTTCATATTGCGCTAGCTAATACACCCAGCTTTGTGTGGGATTAAAATCCTCTCATATCTTATATTTGTAATGTAAAAAGTACCTATGCATGAAATATTATTATTTTGCTTATTGCGCACAAAATGTTTTAATCATTTCAAAGCTTTTTTTTTAAAAAATTCAAGTGTATATAATTTGAACTAGACGATTTAAAAAAACGATGATAATTAATTTAATAGACCACAATAATAATTGTAATAACTTTTTACGGTAAAGACCTTTTAGCAACCGAGGGCAGAAGTATGACTTTTAGCTCATAAGAAAATGATACTGACACAACTTTCCACGAGGGAGCTCTTTCACGCACCTCACAGATAGAACACAGTGTAAAGCACAAATATGCCCAAAACAGAACTCGAATCCTAGACGCCCCGAGCACAGAATAGACACACTCCCACTAGGGCCAGGACACCGGCAAAACTATTGTTTCCGTAGATAGATAACTTAATTAGGCCGTAATAGAGATTCATTTGCCCGAATGAATGTCACTATAATTCCGTCTTTTTGAAGAAAGACAAAATTCTTAAATCTCATAGGTAAATTTGAATGCTTTTTTAATGTTTGGTAAAGACTAAAATACATTTTCAAATGCTGTATTAATAAATCCATTTTTCTCGGCCGGCGTTATACTAATTCTCTTAGCATGCACTTTAGCTCTGATCTTCACTGTCTGTCTTTCTATTCAACTTTTAATATTCACACATAAACTTGATCAATAGATTCCTCTATTTAAGTGATTAGCTTACCGAGATTACCGAGAACTGATTCATCTAAAGAATGAGGATATATAATAAGAACTTATCTAGAATTATTTTAGCTTCACTTCCTAGCAGGAAATAAAACAACTCAAATCTGGTTTATCTTCTCAGATAGAATTATATACACACTTTACAAAAACCAGCATTTCGTCTGTTTTTATACTCGACATCGACGTGTATGGATACTATACTTTTTTAATTTCACATGTATGGATACCATGCTGTTTGATTTGCCGAACCACATGGTCAAACTTGTCTGACATTTGCACATCTTTGCAATTTATGGATCTATATTGTTGAGTCGGTTTCGCTCGAACTCTTTGGCTGGAAGATTTTTCCCCAATCGATGAAAATAGTTCTCAGTATATGCCATGAAGGCTTTATTGCATTTGGAATTCATGAAAGATTTTTTCAATTTATTCGGGTATGAAGGCATATTTTCGGTATATTGCATATTATCTTAGAAAATCTTGACTTTCTTTATGCCGAAATTATATTCTTAAAGAATATATTTGTAAGCATTTCCTAATGCATTGTAATACAGAGAAAGGCTATGAGAATACCATTGTGTTACCTAATAGAGACATATATACCATTTGAAATGGCACAGTAAATTATCCATTGTTCTTTCGGGTGCTTCTGATACTTTTTATAAAATAAAGGGCCTGATTCAGAAGGTAAACATTCCTTCACCGGTCACAAACGGCGTCGCTTTCCCAATCTATTCTTCTTTATTCTTTTTTAGTTTTTATTATTATTAACTGAATTTTGTTTTCATGAATAAACTGTCTGTCTGTTTGAGTCAAATGACAGGTTTTCAGTTTCCCATTGATAGTTTGCTTACAAAGCCACTGCCATATTAAATTTGAATTGCAACCAGCTCCTTTATCTGGGTTGTGTTTATTTTATTTTAAAATTGTTGTATGTAGTTTTAGTCAGTAAATGTCAGACGTTGGGAATTTTGGAAGACAGTCACAGCGATGGATGGAACAGGCGCATCTTTCGATGTCTCTCCCACTTTGGACCGTTACACTGTTTAAGTAACTAGTAAGTTATAGTTGAAAGGGCATGAAGTGGTGTCTTTTGATCTACCCCATCCACTTCAGTTTATCTGTTATTCTAAATAAAGCTCAATTTAAGGAGTGTGCTGTGTCCCTTTTAAAGCATTCCATAGGTAACCAATACTGGAAAGCGTGTGTTTTTCTTTGTTAGCTTGCTGAAGCGGTTGAAATCAGAAGCTTCAATTACCTTCTTTCTTATGTATCATAACGACAAAAGAGATTTCAGTCATTGAATTATTTCCTTTTGTTGTCCTTTTTTAGTTTAGTCATGAATTACGAAAGCATTCAGCAGACGTTATGTACTGAGTCACTGAAAGAAGAGAGAATAGTTTTGCCTTGAATATAGATTCTATATTGATTTTTTTTTATAAATTTCTTTCAAATTATTTTTAAAAGGTATTCCAACTTTAACAGAAGATTTAAATTTGCGATCATGCGTGCAGTAAAGCTTTGGCAACCCTATTAAAGAAACCATTTCACCGCTGATTGTTTAAGGTTAGTGACAGCGGAGCCTTATAAGAAGTTCATTGTGTTAACGCAAGATTTGAATTAATTGAAAACACATTTATTCCCTTTAAATTGTTATGTTTTTATTGAATCGTAAAGTACACTGGATATAATTAGGCATGGTGTAACACATAGAACAAATTTCCACTACTTCGCTGGTACATACGCGCCTTTTTGTCAAAAATTTCTATGACCTTCTGCATAAATGCGGCTGAATTTCGTTGATGTAGTTTTGAATTTCCTTCTTCAATGCACGCGTGCTTGTGGATTTGTTGGCATAGACCTTTAACATCCGATAACCACTTAAAAAGAAATCCAACGGGGCCAATCCTCAAACTTTCGGATTGTGGTCGCTAGACTTTCATTACTTTTTAAATATTGCTCAACAATGGAAACACGCTGTTTTATCTTTAAATTTTCTATTTTTGCAAACTCTTAACTATCAGCTGCAAAATGTTTTTAATAAGGTTGCCAACACTTTACTGCAAGAGTGGTGGTGAATTCTTGTGTTAATTTTGAGGCACCCTTTAGTTTTTCGTAATTAACAAAAGCCTGTCTCTTCCATTTCAAATTTGTTAATATTTCAATAAAATTCAGCCCAGATGAAATATTGCACTTTCTTTAAATTTTCTAAAGTATCTCGATGCAAGGAAAGACACAAACATCTTTCTTGTAATTTTGATCCAACAACTGTAATCGTCCTAAAAGATCTAACTGTCCCTTTTCTTTTATGTATTAGTAATTTGAAACAGACTCAAAGAGTTAGTTTCAATATTGAAAGCATTTCAATGATATATCATTCCTGTCCAAGTATTCAGAGAAAATGTCTAAGATTACTGGCAGGTTATCTAAGCAAACTAACGCACATCTTAGTATGTTATCTGGCTCCTCTCTCATGTCAGGTGATGCAGTAAATTATCCATTTACTTCGGGAACGATGCCGATGCCGTCACGGCAACTGAGAGCCATGGCGTCGAAAATGAATTTGCCCTCACGGGTAACAAATGCTCTTTTGTTCTCCGATTTATCTCTTCCGCTTCCATTCGCCAATATGCGGAATAGAGATCCATCGAGAGAAATTGTGTTTCTGTTAAACGTACGAACACATCATCGAGCAATAGACAATTTTCTTTGCAATCTTGCTCAAACGGTGGTAATTGACTCAAACGGTGGTAAGTGTCAACTACCACCTTTTTTTTATACTGATGCAACATACGGAAGACACCGACGGGAGTTTTAGATGTTGAATTATAGCATTTATTGATGACTTTTCTGTTTAGTCTTTCGGTAGGCGATATTCTATGTTGTTATTCAATGATTTTGTGTTGAACATGGATTTGAGGTGAGTTCTTTCATTAGAAGCATTTGTAATGAAACATCCAAGAGATAAATGATAAATGATCTCTCTTGGCCATCTCAAAAATTAGTTGTTGATATTTTTTTACACCTTCACACCCTATTTTTTGCTAAAAGGCTTACATATAAAAATATTTCATACTGATTCTGTGAAATGAATGTATGTTATTAAAGAAATATTGGCTACTTTTTCAGAAAATTTGATTAAATAAAAGCATGATACACTCGAATAAAAATTAGGAAACTACAGAAATATTGCAAAATTTAACAGCATATTCTTTAAATAAAGAATTGTTTTCTGAAATCTGTGAGTTTGTTTAATGGATAAGTTTGATACTTGGGAATTAATTTCTACGTCTTTTTTAAGAATATTTTCTTTTGTCAATTTTTTTATGAAGTGCATTGAAATCTAAAATTTTAAATTAGAGATTATATCTATCTTTATTTAAATCCAATTTTATAAAAGTGAACCACGCGAAATAAAATTTAAAATCACTATAGAACTCTACTGGAATAAATGATTATCGTATAAATTTAAAAACTGTTTTCTTTTTTCATAAATTAATTAAGAAAATTAATATGAGTGTTACTTTTCCTTGTTAGCATGTAGGACCAATGCTCTCGTACTATTACACTATGAAATTAAATTTTAAAAACATCAGAAATAAATAAGAATAAAAAAACAGGAGTTTCAATTTTTCAAAATGTGTGTTTGTGTGTGATGATGTTCAGGGAAGGAGGAAGGGAGGAAATATTGATCGATGAATTCGAATTTAAAATTGGGAAAACAGAAATTAGTAACTTCTGATCTAAACGAAGGGAATCGAGATCAATTTGCCGTCTCTTGAATCTTACTGAAGTCTATGATTCTGAAATTTTGTAACTCATAAGTTTTGATTGCTAAAGGCATTTATGTATAAGGTAATATATGTTTCATTGATTTATGCAACATTAAAATATTCGGAGATATTTTCCCCTTTTTATTCTATTTCTAAGTATCTGATATAAAAGCCTATGAATTACTACAAGTCAAAGGAAGAAAAAGCTTGACGGAATTCCCTAAAGTTTAGCTTCTAGTTATGAATGAGTTCCCATTAAAGACTGAATCTGCCCCATTAAATAATTTGCACGGTGTTTGACATCAGTTGAGGCGTTCATCAATACTGGTGTATCTTGAAGTAATCGCCTTATTACCATGCCCTAATACCCCCCCAAAAGTTTTTTTTCCTTCCGAACTTAAACGATCATTATAATCTTAAACTTGCTTACAACTCTCATATGTTAACAAAAATAATTAGTTTCAATTTATCTAATGTTTTTTTACTAATTAAATTTGTAAAATGACTCATAAGCAGGGAAAAAAATTAAAGGCCAGCACATTTCTTTCTTAAATTTCAATAATAATAATGACTTAAAAATGGCATTTATTTGTATTTGGTATCCTTCAGCTCAAATTGTTTTCTAGAAAACTCCTGTGATAGTGGCCACCTCGAAACTTTATCGCATGCCAAATAAAAATATTATCCGTCCACCCTCTTTGAAAATTGTCAGTTTTGAAAAAGGCTCAGAACGTCACGAGTCTTCAAATTTGTATTTTCAGAGTCACACTTATGAACATTTTGCATTTTGTAATGCTGTGAATAAGAGAACTAAATATGCATTTCGAGCACTTCTTTAGTTTTTTTTTCAACTTAATATTTCCCTTGGTTAAAATTTTAGCGACCAGATAATGTGGTTATGAAAACATCTCACACGAGAGCGATGAAAAATTGCAGACTGTATTAGCTGGGAAAAACGCGTATTAAATATACGCCAAACACGCTACAAATTTACTTAATCCTCTAATTTCAAATTACAGCGAAGCTGCAGACCGCACGGCAACGAGAGAAAAGACGCTTTCTCAAGCTAAGCCAGCCAACGTGGATCGTTGTACGAACTGAGATAAATCCCTTCCTTCAGCCGCGCCTTTCAAATAGCGTCCCACTAAAGTGGGCGGGGAAAACTCAGAAACGGCGCACTCTCTTTAGGAAAATCTGGAAGTTCCTCGAATATTTTCTAAGAACAGATCTTTATTTCTTGATTTCTACTACACATTGTAGAGTGTAGTAAAAACCATCAGCGATCTCATTATGTCGTCAACACACCTATATCTCCAAATTAGTAAAATATGGCGATCTTCAGTTGTAAATCCCCTTAGAACGGCTAACGATTCCATTACAGTTATTTTTATACAATTAAACTATTTACAACTATTTAGAGTTTTTATATCTAAGTTACACAAAATTCTTAACAACATACTAAATTTCACTTGTTCTAAGTCGCTGATTTTTTTTTATTTATATTATCTTTATGCCAGTGACTATACACACCATCAGATAATCAGCCTGTTAGCGAATTAGATTCAAAATGTGATACGATATAGATACTAAAACTTACGTATCAAAGTTTTCCTATCTAGCTCTATACATTCTGTAGTAATCACATGGCTGAAAGTATCAGGTGTGAACTGACTTTCATATGGTGCTACTGTATAGTTAGTAAGATATTTATTTACAAATAGATGCAATTACAAAACATAACAGGTGTTATAGTAATTGTTACATTCATGTTGTCTGCCTACACGAAGTTCTTATGGTCCTAAATATACATACACGTTACAACTGTTCAAAAATACTGCAAATCACTGTTAATAAGATAAGGTCGCCTCAAGAGGAATCAAAGTCCTTAGAGTCATCGGCCAGAGAATAGAGTTCCTCTTCTATTTAAAATACAAATATCGATGAAACCTGACGGAATTAAAGAAAATTCCGGATTAGATCAGCAGAAGGGTTAGTGATCGTATCACCAGTTCTAGTGCTTTACAAAAATTAAAAAGATAGCCTTCCTTTCGATGGATTTCATTCAATTTTGTTGAAAATCCCGGATTTCAGGGTTAAGAATGTATACGAAATTTCATCGTTCTAGCTCGATGCATTTTTGAAGATTTTATTCTTAGGTAGACATGATAGTTCTGAAACATGAGATAAAGTATTACACGTAAAAGTATCACATTTTTAATGATCGCAATATTTTCTATTTGTGTACTCCATATAAGAGAAAGTGATAAAGCTCACATCAGTCCTTTATGTTGTGTCAATGTACTCTCAATTTTCAGTAGAAAGGTTCTATCTTGTTTTCTCGTTAAATGCATTTCTTTGTCTTATTCTAAGAACCACAATGAACCGATGATAAGATCTCGGTTTCGAAACCGAAGGGTTTCAAGTTCGAGACCCGATTCCACCAAATAGCCGTCGTGTAAGCTTCGTGTGGTGCACGTTAAATCCGTTGGGGCCAAAATTGTTGTGCGGAAATTTGGATAGGGGAGTGCCTGATCTAGTGTCGTCCTGGTCATCTGACCATGGCTCAAAATTTTAAGTTATATTAATATTATGCCCATAATAGCTTTAGTGTTCGTTTAAAATAGAGCCTTAATATAAATGAAATGAGCATAATTTCCATATTCTAAAATTCATGTTGTCATAAAATTCAAGTGGTCACTCTGGAATTGCTGACGATATCCGTGTTCGAAAAGAAGAGAGGAAAATAAAATGCTGCATGTTAAAACTTCAAAAATAGAGCCTCAATATAAAGTTACTTCTGAAAGCTAAAATAAGAAAAGAATTAACATATTGAAAATTATTGGAAACATTATTACATTTATTGCGCACAAAATGGGGCTACATCTAACGCACGAAAAAGAAACATTATATCCATTATGAAGGACAAAAGACCACTGTGTCTTTAACAAACAGTGAATCTGGCTCATGGACTATGCAAAAGGTGATTTTCAATCAATGATTCAAACTAATTTTTTTTTAATTTGTGGGGATGACGTTTGTCAAGTTACAGATACCAAAACCTCAATAAATTGAAGTTCCTTAAGATCAAAAATAATAAACTAATATTACAGTATTTGGTTTTAATATATTAATTTTTATTCTTCTGGAAATTCAATTTCTTGTGATATTTGATTTTTCTTGGACAAAACCCTGCTCTTCCCTCACTCCCCCCCCCGGATTTGAAGGTGACCGTTGATGGAATCTTCTTAGTTCCTATTCCTTTTGTTAAATCACGATAATTTTTTGTCTTTCATAATTGATAAAATTTTCTCCTTTGAATACTACTTTTCCAGAACTGTGATTGGTTCATTTGATGTCGCCTTTAATGACTGCTGCTTAGCCAATCGTCAACAAAAGCCGACGAAATTACTCTTAGCGAATATATCTCTTTAGTGCAATTCCAGTGAAACTACCTCTGTCGTTTGCCTCCGTCGCTCATTAATCGATTACTCAGAAACATTTTCAAATCCATCGCCAAATCATTACTTTTTCTCTTAAAAGTATCGTTTCAGAAGAGTGACTGACCTCTTCGATAATTATTTGTGAACCATTTTTTTCTGAGATAATCTATTGATGATTATCGAAAAATAGGATAGAATGGAACCATGTGATTCTGTGATGCTTTTAAATCTTGAGAAAATTAAATAAGTTAATATTAGGTTTATATGCCTGAAATTATTTTGATAAAATGACGATTATGGCAAATGTTCTTATTTTCATACGGGGATGTACATTTGAAACTGCGACTGATTGATCATTTTTTTATTATTAGTCAAAATATCCTACTTTTCAAAACTTTTGAACTTCTGAACTACTGAACAATACTTTTAAAAATAAAGAAACTTGAAAAAATTAATAAATTATTGTTAAAATTGTTTGTTTAAAACATTTTTTTTAAAAAATATTTTAAAAGTACTATTATTTTATTTAAGTGTTTCTTATTTTTTTAAAGCAAATATTTTTCTTAAGGAATAAATTTGAAGTAATTATTGACAATTTCGGTTATTATTGGTTCAAATTTTTGTCATTGGTTAAACGATTTGATTCATTCTAAATATAAAATATAATGAAAAAACAGGGCTTTTAGGTATCCAGAAAATAGATAAAACTTAGTAACTGTTTCTGTTTATTACAAAGTGTATTTAAAAATTATGAATGTGAAATTTGAGCACTTATGAGCATATAAGTTACTTATTGCATCATTAAATTTTATTACATTTATTTTCGTGGATCTATTTGTAGTTAAACAAATACTGCCTTTACATTTTTGGAATATAATTGTTTTTGAAATTCAAGAAAAGTCTTCAAAAATCTTATTAATGCATATTTTTAATTAATATTTTTTGTTTATAGACTTAGAATAAAGCTATAATTTGTATTTCTTAATTCGAAATATGATATTTCCTACATATGTATACTCTAAATATTAAAATATTAATTTAATATATGAGACTGATTATCACTTAATAAAGTAATTTTAATAAATTTCGATTCTGTGTCTGATGCCACCTAATAATAAGCTTTAAAAGTTATCTTTAAGATATCATAGTATTTATAAAATTTCAATTAAACGGTTAGTTTAATTGCATTTTGATTCTGTATCTAGAACGCCATATAGTAATAACTTTTAGAATAAATTGGTTTCAAGATTTCACAATATTTATAACATTAAATATTAAATTAAGATATACAAAGGACTAAAAATAGTTAAAAGGAAAATATGCATTTATATATATTTAAACCATCATTGAAAGCATGACTTAGAAAATTTATTTTATATGTCTTGAATTCTTTTCAAGTTTCATTATGAAGTCTATTTTTTGTTAAATCAATCACTTATATATATGTTTGAATCTCAATATAAAGTTCTCATTCCTCCATTTTTTTATGAAGAAAAATAAACATAGTTCTTGGAATTCATTTTAAAACTAAATTATTCAAAATGCATTTATTTTGCTTTTCGGTTATATAATAAATGTGGATATTTTTCTTCGATATTTTTAGATGGCTCCTATAATTTGGTTCATTTTTAATTAGCTTTGCATAATGTGTAAGAAAACGTAAGAGCGTTCCTTTTTCTTCTGTTTTTTCGCAATGGGCAAGTTTTTAAAAAAAATTAATTTTACTATAAGAGTATCCTGTTTTTGAAGTGTAATTTGGTATACCATGATTTTATTTTAAAAAATGCTAGTTTCTATAATTTAAAACATATATGGAAAAAGCTGGAATTTATAAATTCATTCTAAATATTGCATTGCAAATTATTTTAAAAACTCTTTGTTAACATAATGAAAAGTATTTTTTTCATTATAATTTTTTTCATTGTTTTAATTAATGATTTCTATTTCATTATTATAAATGTTATGCAACTTTGAAATCCATTTTCTCAATTCATTGATAGATGGTTCTACATATAGGGAATCAAAATTAAAAGAATCAATTAACTGATGACTAAGTTCTGAAAATGGTGTATTAATAATAAACAATAATTTATAATCTTTTGAAATTCTTTGACACAAAGAAAATGCAATCTTTTCTACTAACAAACGAGTTAAATTACATAAAAATATGGATAAAATGCAAATTTCTTACTACGAAAAAAACCAAGAGAAATGTTCAGAAGTTTGCACACACACACAAAAAAAAATTCAAAACAGAATCTGTGGGAATTGATAATAAACTCTTGGACTTTGAAAAACTCGTTCGTAAGTCAATAAAGCACATTGAGAAACAATGAGGAGAAGTCTTAGGAAAATTTTCCTATAATCTTTGACCAATTCCGAAGTGTAAGTGACCTCTCTATAATTAGATTTGTCGAGAAACAGAAATAATTACCTCTTATAGGAAATTTTAAGTCCATTGGAATATTAAATACCCCAAATTTCCTTTGATTACAAAACTGTGCATTATATTCGCTTACATCTATTTGTATTTATCTTTGTGCTTTTAATTTAAAATATGGGTAAAGCCTTTTTAAAGCTTTTATTTGACTTCTTTTTCTTTTTTATAAATTATTCTGGCAAAAAAATCGTGTCTTTATTGGAATCCCTTTTAATTTTTGTCCATAATTATATTTCACTTTATTTATTTGGATAAATATGAGAATACAATTTTTTATAGATTGTGAGAGTGTTGTATTGTAGTATATCTTCGATAACCGCAAGATAAAACTTTACAAATTAATTATCATCTAATTAATTAATTATTAATTGACTTAATTGTGATTCTATCCCAATATGGCGACAAAAATATTTTTGGTTCACCGGCAATTTAGTTCCATTCTCTATATATCAGTAAACACTGTGTGTAGCAGAAAATATGTATTTTGGGTTTCGTTTCTTTTCAATAAGTGAACAAATTTAAAATTTGTATATAAGTTAAACGGAATAGAGTTGTCATATTTGGAGTATTGTATTTTCGTTTTGGTTTCTATATTATATTATGAAATATCTACGTAAATATGGGCTTTTGATAATAATAATGATCTGCTATTTATACAGTCTCTTTCTTTTTTTTTTTATCGAAATGATTTTAATGATACCTGTCTTACTATATCTATTTTCAAAGACATCAAATATATGCAAACATAAACATAATTTGGATTTAATTATTTTGTTTCACAACTTTTTGTGCATATATAAAATTTATCTATTAAAAAGTTCCTAAAAATAATGTGGCAGTTAAAAGGTTAATATTCACAATAGTGAACTATAATTTTAATTCCGAAAAGTTAATAAATAAAAGGAATACTTAAGAATACATAAGAAAGGCAATTTTTTCCCTTTAATTCCCTAATAAATTTGTGACTTTGAAATTTATGTAACGTAACATCATTGCTTTTTTTTTTCTGAAATGTTTGCCTTTTTGTTCGTTGCAGAAGTCCGCCATCCACTCTTACCTGCTAAGGTTGCAGAAGTCCGTAGGGCATTGGTGGCGACCCCTACGGACCCCCCGCTTCAGCTCAAGAAGGGTAAGACGTAGCACCACGAGGAGCATAAAAGTAAGCATTTTTCTCTCCCCCCCCTGCAATCTCTGCTCTTTATGTTGTCTATTTATCTAAAATCTTTGTACCATTTTCTCTAATGATTTAAAAGCACTCAGCAATGTTTCCTGAACGCACTTTAAATTTTGTTCTGTGCGCATTAATCAATATTTTTTTCTATTGATTAAAACAGTTATTTGACTGTATGCTATAATAGAATTTAATTTATGTATGTTGAAAGATGTGATAAGAATAACGCAAATTGGAAATACAATTTTCCTTTTTAATTGCTGAATCGGGTCCGATTTATTTTCTGATTCGAGATTATGATACTACGGCTGCTGATGATACTATCAAAGTATTGAGTATTACAGTTGATGAAAGTTTTTGCTTGGTTTTTACTATTTGCTTTTTTCAAATTATTTCCAAATTCTTGAATGACTTTATTTGCATTAAATATTTAATAAAATTATAATGACATATAAATGCAGAAAACTGATATATAATTATATATGATTACTAACTGATATAAAATTATAGAAAAATCGCATTTATCAATGAAATGTCTATAAAATTAGCAGTTTTCTTCTACTTTTTCTTGTAAATATCATTTAGGATAACAACTATTTGGAGATATTCTATGGTAATTAATTAAATAGTTTTTATTAATAAAAATTAGATTTCCTTTGCGTATATTCAGTAGAATGTTTTAAAATTAAAAACAAAAATAAAATTTATTTTATCTCATTGATGCAAAAAAAAAATTTATTATTTTTTAAATTAGAAAATGTTTTCGAAACTATTAGTTACTTAAGAACTGATTCAAAACTTGCTCACTTATTTGTAATGGTATCTCAAAGCAATTTAATTCTTTATCGGAAACAGGTCCAATTTATTCACCTTAAACATATTTTTAAGTTGCCATTTAAAATGTCTAAATATTTTATTGTTTTAAAGTTAATAATTTACTGAAAAAAGATTGCTGCTGCTTTTAAGTCTCTTTTGGAGCAAACGATAATTTCTCTAAATACAAGACATTTTTATGAGAATTATTTAATTTAAAGACTTGCTAGGTAATTTAAAATAAAGATGCAGATGACAGAAATTCTAAGAATTTTAATATTTTATGTGAAATAATTTTTTAAAACTAAAAATAAGTTATTAAAAAAAGAAATATTAGATTCCATATTGCGTTAATATTAAATTTCTAATATAATGTAAATTTAAAATGGGTTTAATTTCTTTGAGCAGGGTTTTTTTTTTTTTTGCTCCGTTAACTAATCTTATCTTCATCCTATATATACAAGTATGACTGTCGAGCTGAAACAATCAAAAAATAAATATTAGAAGTTATATATATATATATATATATATATATATATATATATATATATTCTGTTTATTTACCCAGTTTTCTGAAGATATGACTGAAGTATGAAAAAAGATTTTTTTCTTTCTTACTTTCTTATTTCATCATGCGACTATCCAAACTATAATTTCAACTTCAATATACTACGATATCAATTTTCTCTTCTTACATTGGTTTTAATAACAGAGTGACAAATAAAATGGGTGGTGCTGTCATCTATCGATAGAGTTTGAAATTGGCAATTACACTATATAAAATCAGTTACGTAACAAAAGCTTTTAAAAGAAAGCTGCCAGATCTTGAAACAGGGCAATGTCTCAAATATTACAGAAAAATAGTTAATCAGTTTTAATTTCAGAGAATTACTAGCTGCTGTTTCGATAAAGTTTATTTTTTTTTAAATTTATAATAGTTTAGGTGTTCAATTTTTTTTTCTGCTTTAAATGTTCGATTAAATGATGTCTTGTTTTCTCTAATATATATATAATAATAATGATTAAGAAAAGGTATAATCCTCAAATGAAACTATAGAATGGAGTTTTATAAATAAACTCCTCGAATAAAACTCCATTCTACAGTTTCATTTTTTTTTCAGAACAATTAAATCGTTATAAATAAAAGTTGCATTTTGAGTACTTTAAATAATGATTAACATTACCTTCTAAAAATAAAATATATAGAATCTGATACATTCAATAAACACTATAAAAATCTGATACATTCAGCAGAACTTCATATAATACCCTTAAAGCTGAAATTTGATCAGTAATTTGTAATCTAAATACTTTTTATAACAGTCATTTCCAGAAAGGGGGGAAAACGGTCTACTTTACATACTTTTTTGTCCTTAGATTTAACGAGGTTCAAAGATATGTCTGACCTTTTATCTTCAATTTTGAAAAAAAAAATATTTTTAAATTAAACAAATATTTCTTAATATACGTACTTTAATGATATAAAATAATGAGGTTATTTATTCTTTCTCCAGTATATATATATATATATATATATATATATATATATATATATATATTGCCATTTGGTTTAGAATTTATACATATTATCAGAGAAAAAAAATATGTTCATTTCCAAAAGATAATACAGACATTATACAAATATTCAACGGCAATGCAGAGATGAATAAATTTTTTCATTTATAATTTCTCCAAAAGATGTTAAATTTTACAAAGAATTTAAAAATAACTAACTATTACAATATACTTACAACTATTCAAAATAATTATTAATATAACAACTATTATTAATGTAATCGTTCATATGCAGGAATATAAAACATAAATACTTGTTTTATATTTTATATTTTGAATATGTAACATGCAGAGTGTAAGATATATTCTTAATTTTTTTCACTTAACTTGTTTCACTTTTATGAAGTCATATTTTTCTGTCACTTTCTGAAGGGATTGAGTTTGGATATAATGTACCTTATTGTGTTTTCTTTGAAAGTACTCGATATTATCATTTTGGCATGACTTGGTAGCGCATTTAAGATAGTATTTTTTAAATGAATTTTCAAATGATGATTTTGAAAATATACTCAATTTGTACTAATAAAATTCTAATTTCTATATATTAATAAACATATATTTAGATTAAACATTTCTAAATTTATTACTTTCATTGCCCAAAACGTATTCTTCTATAAAGAATGATCATAAATAAACAAATAAAAAATAATAGCCAATACTTATTCTTCAAATTCAGATTATTCTTCTAGGAATACTTCTCATTGCATCCAAAGCACTTCCCCCCTTTTTTTTTTCATCCGAAATTTTTAATCATATAATGGCAGTCTTCGAAATTACCTCTGCTACTTTTACCACGGTCTTTCATGATAAAAAATTTCTAATGCTGAAGCTATTTCGGTATTAGAAATTATCTTCATACTTTAAAAAGAGTTTTATAATGAAACTTTATAATTAATTATATTCAGGAGAAGAAAAAGAAATCACATAGTGCTAAATCAGGGCTGTAAGGAGAATGGAGAACACATTCTGGTGAAAGTAAAACAATGTTTAGTTGGCTGGCATCCAAAGCCACAGCACTATATATCATCTTTTTTTTCCACCTACCCCACTGTTTTCTTTTTCTTAGTTTTTAATACAATTTTTCAAATTATTTATCATTTTTTATTAATTTTTATAATGTTTATTTATTTTTTGTTATGATTCTCTATTAATCTTTATTGTATTTCCTATTTATTTATTAATTTTTTTGATGTTTATTCATACTTTATAATGAGCTGATAATCTTGATGTTTATTTATTTTTTAAAGTAATTCTTTATTGATCTTTATAACGTATATTCATTTATTATTACTATTTTTCAAACTCTTTACAAGGCTTTTAAGAATATTCATGACAATTCTGTATTCTTAGGAGATCTGTGATGTCCGCCGACGACCAGTCCGACGAAGAGGTGGTTCCTATATTCCGTCCCTTCACGCGGGAGTCCCTCGCGGCTATCGAGGCCCGGATCGCCGAGGAGAAGGCCCGCAAGGAGCATGCGCAGAAAGGGGAGGACGGGGAAGATCAAGCGGACGATCCTCACCGCCCACCCGCGGCGAGGGGATACGAATCGGACGACGGATTAGAACCGGACCCGAATCTCGAAGCCGGCATGCCTGTGCCTAAGATGCTGCTTGCTGAAATCACGCCGGATATTTTAGCCATTCCCCTCGAAGATATAGACAAGTACTACGAAAACAAGAAGGTGAAACTCGTAAATTATACCTAAGAGAAATTTAAAAAAGGAGTTTGTCCCTGCTGGAAAATGAAAACTCTTTTAATCTCTTTTATTTCAAGTTTACACCAATTTTCAGCGGGAAAGTTAGTACTTCAACAACATCATTAAGTAGAATACATCATCTTCTGAATTCGGTCAGTTGGTTTTTTGATAACTAAATAATGTTTGTGTATTCGACGCACCTGTAAAGTTGATGAAAGTATCATTAAGTAGAAGCAAGCAATTAATTAAAAGAATCCTGAGACTCACGAAATTTTCAAACTTTTTCCATATTTTTGCCTAAGCTTTGCCTTTTTCCACAAAGTTAAAGCTCCAGAGTGAAATTTTACTTCAACCGTTTCCTCATTAAGAAGGATGCACCATCATCTGAGTTTGGTCTCTGATCAGCTTCTTTTGTGAAGTAAATCAAGTTTTTGAACACGGCGTCCTATGCAGTTGAAAATAGTTTTGTTAAGCAGAAGTAAGCAATTAAATTTCTAAGCTCTCGAAACTTACGAATATTTTTCCCCCAAATTATGGCCCAAATATTATACGGCGGGTTTTTTTGAAAATTCGCCATCTCTTCTTTTCAGATTGAAATTTTCTGATTATTTAGGGTCTTCTAACCCAATTTCTGCTGTTGGTCACATGGAGCCCTTTTCCAACTTCAGTTTGTGTTTAATGTAGCTTAGCCGATACCAACTCAAGTTTCATAAAAGGCAAAATTCCACTCCACTTTTAAATTTCCGCCCCCAAGGTACTCAAATAACTATTTGAAACTACCTAAGGATACTCTGGTATTTTCGACACGTGCCACTTCTGTTCTGAGGGCTGTGATTCGGCTACAAATGTCGATTTCAAGCATATCATGTCCAGCATTTCCGACACTCCCCACTGCGACCACCCCATTCATCATGATTAACACTCAGATATCTGAGGCCTTCCGTGACGGTCGGGTGAGGGCTCGACGCTGAAGCATCTTCACAGTGAGTTTTCTTTTTCAGAGTTAGTTATTCATCAAAAGCTACTTATTCCTTAGCGAAATCCTCCTCAGAGCGAAAAGTTCATAAACATCACATTTTTAGAGAGCTTTTTATAAACATAAATTAAGTGCATAAAATTCTACATCTAGAAATTCAATCTTTTAAAAAATTTCTTAAATTAGAATTAAGTAATATATGAGCTCGTTAAAAGTTAATTTTTACCGTTTTTAGCAAATTTGTTATATATGAGACTTTCGACTTAATTTATATGTGTAATGAAACTACTTTTCCTGATATGATGCATTATCCAACATTTTATATTGCTTTGTCTTTGAAAACGTCTACACTAATTTTCATCAAATGTTGCTTATGTTTTCTTAGTCTGTGGGATGAGTACCTACAACCATGTTTAAAGAAAGCAGCAGTTTGAGCAATTCTATAAAGATAGAAGCAAAAAGACATCTTATTGTTTACTTATACGAAAAAATTGGTACATAAAACAAAAAAAAATATTTCATTTAATGAAAATAATAATTTTTTTTCGGAAAGAAAATATTGAAATCCTTATTTCACTTTGGCACTTTACGCTAGCATGAAGTAAAAACTATCATCTGATTAAATATTACTGTCAGTATCTCAACCGAAAAATTCTTCTGTAGTTTCATCATTAGGATCACGTCATCATTCTACGTTTATTTCTTTAACCGCTTCATTATGAGACACTTACTTCATTCAAGTCGGTTCTTTAACAACATTATCATTAGGTAATATCACGTCAACATTATCTACTTTTGGTACTCGAACAATTTCATCATGAAATAGTATAACGTCATTATTTAAGTTTGATATATTATTAATGTCTTCTGGTTCCTTGAATTCATGCCTCTGCAACTGAACAAGTTGAAGAGTGCCTCTCTCTTTTGTTTTTATGATCAATAAAAGAGAAATAATATGTATTGTTTTTAACTATTTCTGGAAACTTGTTCAGCTGTTAATGTAATTCGAAATATCCATGTGTTATCCATTACTGTGACTTATGCCTTATTACACTTTGGCACTTTAGCGTTTTCATGAGCTGAAAACGCTCTTCTAATTAAATATCTCTGTCAGTATCTTGATCCAAAAGTTATTCTGTAATTTCCTCATTATTATCACATCATCATCATCTGTGCTTCTTTAACTGTATCAACAGATAGAATTACGTAATCTGAATTTTGGTCTTTAAAGGCTCTGTCATTAGGTCTTGGTGCATCATAATCTCCTTCAGTCCTTTAACAGCTGCACTATCAAATAGTATCACATCATCATCTCAGTTTGATCCATTATTAATGGCTTCTGATAAAATTGAACATCTCTGGAGTTTAACAAGTTGGAGAATGCCTCACTCTTTCCTTCTTAAAGACCAAAAAGATCATTTACCTGTATTGCTTTAATTAGTTCTGGTAAAACTTGTTCAGCTGTTAATGTAGCAAGAAATATCCGTATTATTTTTGCGTATTATTTTTCAGTTTTTTGACATTTTGAAAATGTTATAGGTTTTCAAAAAAGGGTGTATACTTTATTTTCCTAACTACATAAAAAAAATCGGTTTCTATCATAAGAAAAGCAGTAACAATTACCGAGTGTTCTGTCTTCTGCAACAATATAACGATCAGATTGCCTGATTGATAATTGTTGATTTAACATCGTTCTACAGCTTGTTTAGAAATAAGTTATACTTCATTACTATTTATGCTTCATATCGTCTTCGGCTTGCTCAGCAAGTAGTTAGGCTTCTTCAACAGCAACCACACATTCAGATTGCTTCATTGACGATTCTAACTTGAGTATCGACGCTAATTTATTAAGCAAGGAAGTTTCTGTCAGTAGCTTTCTTAATTAGCATTCAAAGGAGTTTTTTTTTCATTTATTTGACTTGAGAAATAATTTTTTTTTGTTTTGACAATAGGCTACTCCGGCCTACGCTCCATTCTGATGCTTGCTATACAATTCGTTCTGATGCTTGTCATACAATTCAAGCAAGGCGTACATCCAACATAAGATGACGCGCAACAGCGCCATCTGGAAGAAAATAAATCTGTTACAGCTTTTGCAGAAAATTGGTGTAACCTTTAAATTACAGTTTTTACTTGCAATTAAAAAGATTAAAACAGTTATAATTTCAGAGAACTAATCTTAGAAATATTCTTTATTTTTGCCTTTGTTTCTATACATTTTCTACATAAATATTCCATTCCGTTTCTCGATATTAAAAAAAATTACATTTAAAATCGAAGTTTATTTTTAATTTAGGTCATTTTCAGGTATTGATCGCAACATTCTAATTAAGAGATATACTTCCAGCTGTAAAATAATTTTTATTCTTAATAATATTATTTTTCTTTCCAATGGGAAATGATAAACTAAAATGATTAACGAAACGTGAAGAAGTCACGCGAATTGCAGTATGTCATACGGAAGGCATATAATGGAATCTTTGAACTATTTAATTTCAAAATATATGGGCTTATAATTATTTAATTTAAGTATCATAAGTTACTTTGAATTACTTAGTTTCAAAATGATGCTGTCCTTCTAGCTACTTAGCTTCAAAATTATGGAATCTTTTTTTGTTTAGTCGATTTCAAAACTACAGAGCTTGAATTATTTAATTTCGAAATTATAGAATCTTTTTGAATTATTTTTTCAAAACTACAAAGTCCTTGAATTAATTTCAAAGTTATGATATTTATGTAGCAATTATTAAAACTATATTGAAATAATCTGTTTGATTATTGTTGTGAGATTGAAATAGGCACCTTTTTCCCTTTCAGACATTTGTCGTCATCAGTAAAGGGAAAGACATCTTTAGGTTTAGTGCGACCAACGCCCTGTACCTATTGAGCCCTTTCAATCCAATCCGTCGAGTGGCAATTTATATTCTGGTCCATCCTGTATTCAGCTTCTTTGTCATTACCACGATCCTTGTTAACTGCATTCTCATGACTTTTCCAAATAACCCCAATATCGAAAAAACTGAGTAAGTATCTCCTTTTTCTTAGCTTTATAAAGAACCTCCTTTTTCTTAGCTTTATAAAGAATCTTCTTCTTCTGAGCTTAGAAAAAGAATTGCTATCACATAATATAGAAATTTA
The DNA here is from genome assembly GCA_026289955.1 of Argiope argentata. NCBI lineage: Eukaryota > Metazoa > Arthropoda > Arachnida > Araneae > Araneidae > Argiope > Argiope argentata. The sequence goes on from JAOUZG010051511.1 coordinate 833,200, forward strand.
ATTAATAAGTAGGTTTCTTGAAAGTGGTGAAATTAAGAATTCTTTTTTGGAATACAGACTTTCCCATCCCCCTGCATTCTCATAACTTTTTAGAAAACCCCAATATAGAAAAAACTGAGCAAGTATCTCCTTCCTAGCTTCATAAGGAATCTCCTTCTTCTTAGTTTTGGGATAGAATCGTAACTACATAATAATGTAGACATCTAGTTGATGATAAGATCTCTTCAAAAGTGTGAAAACTTGAATTGTTTTTTGGAATAGAAATATTTTCTCCATGTTTGGAGTTCACATTAGAAGTTGGAATACTCCATACTTTGATTTCTTATTCACTAAATTAAGTTATTCAAATATTATATTGTTAATGAAGGAAATATATTATGAATTTTTTGGTTTAAAAGCAATGACGCAAAATATTTACCATTTACTTATAGAAGCATTTGGGTATTAAGATTTAGTTTACTTAGAAATAGATTTGTTGTCGAAATTTTAAATGAAAATTTTTTGATGCTCCATTTTAAAAAGTGAATTGTTTAAATGTAGGTAAATTTTGTTGTTCTGCTATTGTCCCATTTTTTCAATTCTTTCTACTCAAGTTATCGTTTTCCAATAAAAATACTAGAATTTTAAGGAAAAAAAACTTGTAAAATATATTTTGTTTAGGGAATGTTAATTATTTTTTATTTGATTTTTATGCATTATAAATTTATATTCAAATCATGCTGATATCTGGGTCTTATTAAACGATCTTTCGCCCACATTAAATGCCGAAACAGAAAAAAAATGTTGTTCTGGTATAGACAAAAGACATCTCAGTCCTTGAAGGGGATACTAACAAACAACATACACTCAGGTGTAATATGGAAATCGTAAGATGGTAGTTCTTATCATTCTCGGTCGTAATATGTCGTCATCAATCTTATAAAAGAGGCTGTAAATCAGCGTATGCGCTGTTTTCATTTTATCCGCAATATTTTTGTGGTTTTTAACCATGCTAGTTAACGAAACGAGGCTTTATTGAACACTCAAATCAATAAAGCCTCTTTTCGTTAATTACACTAAAATATTTAGGATTTTAAATCTATAAATCCTAAATATTTTATTTAGCAACCAAATTAAGTTCTAAATGTTTTATTTAGCAGTTAAACAATGTTTCATTTAAAATTCTGTAGTTTAAATTTCCTAATAATTTTTGAAAAAAAAATGGATTATGTTGTTGAATTCAATTCTGGATTGACTTTTATATTAGATTCAACTCGTTTATTGTGAAATTATTATTTTTCTGTTATAATAAATTAAAATATTTTTAATCATGTGACTGAATTTCTGAAAGTACTTGAGATGCATTTATATAATTCAAGGGGGAAAGTTTATTATTTTCATAGCTTAAATATATATTCTAAATAAAAAACGAGAAGATGAATTTCCTTTGAGGTTATTATCTGAATTATTCTGATGCTTCATATGAATAATAATGAAATCTTGACAGTAACAATTATACTTCTTCTTTTTTTTTCAGAATTTGGTTCACTTTGATATATACCTGTGAATCCGTCATCAAAATGTTAGCCAGAGGATTCATTCTAGAAAGTTTCACATATCTTCGGGATCCATGGAATTGGCTGGATTTTGTAGTTATTGCTTTAGCGTAAGTATGGATTGATATCTACAGAGATCAATCTTTCATACTAAAAAAATTAGAAATTCGAAAATAAACTTAAGAAACATTTCAACATCTTTCATACTAACAAAAGAAGAAATTTGGGTACTTACGTATTAGACCGTCTTCGCCAACTGTTTGGTAACTCACTGGCGATAAAGATCAATCGATTACACAGTTGCCGGATTGCCATAATTGGCGGTTTAGAAACTCATTAGCGACGACTTCAAATTTGGCGATAAAGGTGGACGGTCTAATACGTAAACACCGAAATTTGAAAATAAACTTCAGGAAAATTACAACATCTAATTGAAGAGAGTAATATAATAATATTTTAGCTATATTTATCTTTTCTGTTGCTACAAATCTGTAATATTACTTTCTCCTTCAGTTTTTAAATATCCAGAAATGTTTGATACATTAGCATTTTTCGCACCAAAAAAGAAAACGCTTAGTTCCTTTAACCACTACGAAATTTTAGACAGAGTATCAATTTTGAAACTTCCCTTGAATTCCTAGATGACTAAATATATTAATTTTCCTTAATTACTCGAAATATAAAAATATTTAAATATAATAAAGTGCTTATTTATACCGCAATTTTACGACCTGTCCTTGTACATACATACTTAGAATATACGAAATATATTACTAATGAGTAATATTATTAATACGTTATATGTTAGTATATACTAAAATGATATTAACGTATTTCAATTATCTTAAGAAAAATTGTTGAAATAAACTAGAAACAAAAGCATTAGACTCGTATTAAGCATTTCTTCTATTAAAAGAATTGCAAATCCATTGTTGAAAAATTTGTCAACAACTAAAAAATATTTCAAAATAATTAGTTCATTAATTCAAAGATTACATATCTTGCTGAAATTCAATAAGATTAAAATTTATCTTTCTAATATATAACCTAATAGGATTTGGGACCTGATAACATTTTAATTTCTAGCACCTATTTGACAAATATTTGCGATAATTTATTGACGATCAGTTCCGTTAATAAGACGTGAGCTTAAAATATGATTCATCTGAAATTTAGGGATATTGACTAAATTCCAGCTTCGACCTTAGTGAAAAGGTAGTTTGTACAATATTTGGGAAGCAAAATTTTTTAATATCAGATCGCAAAATTTCGGTGATGATTCATTACTGATAAGCCTCTAGAATTATGATTCTTTTGTATGGTATACTTTTTTTAATGAAATAATAGGCACACGTAATATTAACTAGAATTTATCAGCGGTTCTAAATTCTAGCGTTATATTATAAAATCGTGGAAAACCTCCATTGGCGATCGGTCACTCAAAATTTTCTATCCGCAGTTTATTATTAGCAGGAAAATATTATATTAAAATATGAGAAGTAATATAAAAAAGAACTTAGCAACGGTTACAAATTCTAGCATTGCATCACCAAATCTTGGCAATTATTTATCGGCGATCTGATGAGTTATGCCTGAAATTTTCCATTAAAGAATGAATAAATATGAGTAATTATAATACTATATAAATAGTTTTACAATCACCATGTTTATAATTGTATGTCATTTTAATGCATTATATGTATTGTAAAAAAAGCAATATATATGTTTATTTAATAAATATTTATATTAATAATATATTTATTTAATAATAACGCATTTAAAAGCCAATCTGATGGTGATTTTTTTCCTTTCTTCTAGATACATCACCATGGGAGTAGATTTAGGTAACCTCAGCGCCTTGAGAACTTTCCGCGTATTTAGAGCCTTAAAAACTGTAGCTATTATTCCAGGTAATCGTCAATGGCATATTTTTTATTTTAATTACCCTTTTTTAATTAAATTTTACGTTACATATTTTTAATTTTACATACATCTATCTATATGTAAGGCTCAAAAATATTTTTGTTTCCTTATTAAGTATCCTGATACTTTACTTTAAAATAAAAACTAACATTAAATTACTTATTATCTATTATAAAATTATCATTAATATAATATACTTTTGAATTTTGATTGACCTTACTTTGCATTTTGTAGCACACTATCATATTTGTTGATGATTTTGTTTATTGATATAGTTTAAATAGCTGTTTATTTGAATGTTCCAGAAAAACATTGAAAAATTCAAAAAAGGTTTTTCAAAACTCTTAAGATGTAAATATGAATAGAATTAGATTCTGATTCAAAGACAATATGGTAATAAGGAAAACCAAAAAAAAAAAAATTAAATTAAATTGGGAAACAATATTTTGATTGAATAATGAATATGATTTTTTAGACCTGGAAGATAATTAAAATTGTAAGTTATTATTATTAATTATACATCAAAACAATTATTTTATTCATGACCTGACTGATTTTATATGCCTTTTACGTTTTTTGATAAAAAATCAATTTTATCTTCAAAGAAAATATTTATTTTTGAAGTATGCAAGTTAATTTTATTTTTTATATGCAAAGCAAGTAATTGCACATCTTTATTACAATATTGCAGAAATAAGATTCTTTTTTAAATGAACCATATTTACTTAAAGCTTAGGACATCCTTTCAATTAACAAGTTTTGAAGGAAATTTGTGAAAAATATTATATTTTCTTATACAATATTTCAATTTCAATTCACGATATTAGAAAAGGAGTTCGTTACAATTGTACAGTGAATTTTTTTTATTATTGTAGAAAATTTTAATTTTCCTTTCAAAGCTATTTTTGAAAGCTATAAGACAGTATTAAATCAAATATTAGTTATACTTGTGAAATTTGAATTAATAAGGTATGTGAAATAAGTCATGCAAAGAAAAATTTTAGAACGAATTTATCATAATTCTTAAAAATCACCGATATTTTAAAAATTAGTACCGCAAGAAATAAATTACCTGTTTATTTAATGCATAAAATATATTCTATGGTAATTTATAAGATATATATAAGTATGTATATAATTATTAATTAATAATTGGTCTAACATGCATGATCCAAGAAACTGTTATAGTTGCTGAAATACTGGATTTACAGTTTTATTTTGTATTAACATATATAATTTATAGCTTATAGATTTCCTACAAATCAGTCTTTAAAACATTGATCCTTTGAATTAAAGAGATTCATTACATATTTCCATTTTTTAGTATTTTCAAGAAATGCTACATTAAATTATAAAAACACAGCCTAATTCAAAACATTTGTTTTAATTATCAGAATAAATTAACCCTTTATGCAATAAATAACTCGACATTTATGTAGTTTTCTTGATCGCAAACGGTTAAAAATTTGATTATTCACAGATTATTAGATTTTCCAAAATAAATTATTACTTTTTACTATAATTTATTTTAATTTATAAATTATTTTTTTAAATTATTCGTCATTATTCGTATTTTTAATTATCATTATTATTATTTAAAAAAAATGTTTATTTTTATTTATAATTATTATTTGGTTTTATTTTGTAAATAGATGCATTTTTTATGTGTTTCAGGTTTAAAGACCATCGTAGGAGCTGTTATTGAATCAGTAAAAAATCTAAAAGATGTGATTATATTAACTTGTTTTTCACTGTCAATTTTTGCCTTATTGGGATTGCAAATTTATATGGGTGTCTTAACGCATAAATGCGTTTATTTTCCCCCTTGGACGGAAGAAGAGGTGCCGGAAGTAATCCACACACCGGAATTTAAGGAACACGCCAGTAACTCAAGTAAGAATGCTCTCTTTGATTCATAATTTTATTCGCTTCTTTTTTACTTGATCACTGTCTCAAATCCTAGATTTCAAAAATTTTACACGATTTTCTGATCACATCACATAATTTTACTGTTTTCTGAACTTAATTATTAGTTTGTCATTTACTTATATCACTTTAAGAGCAAAAGACGCCATCTAACAGTCAATTAAGAAAATATTTATTTTAAGTTCTCATATTTTTTTATGTTTATGATTATTAAAGACTTAGCGAAAAAAAATTAGAATCGAATAATCAGAAAAGTAATCAGAAAACATTTAAATTTCAATTAAAAACAAATTTTAACTAAACAATTAAATTAAGATTAAATAATCAGAAAACAATTAAATTAAAAATAACTTTTAAATGTGCTAATAGCAATACTTAAAAGAAATTTTCTATCCATTTTTTATTTTTAAAAACTTTTTATTTTTAAAACTAATTTTTAAGACAAATTTTTCACTTCCAGAACCATATCTTAGATTTCTAAAATTTTATATATATAAAATTCAATAACTTCCTTTTCTGATATTTGTACATTATTTTGATTTCAGATCTTAATGATCAGTTAATCATTTACTTATATTGTTTTGATTTAGTACGAGAGTTGCCCTCTAGTGGTGAACTTAAAAAATCTTTGTTTCAAATTCTCGTCATTGTTATAATTACGAATATTAAGGTCTTGGCAAAAAGAATTTGGAATCAAATATTTAAGAATTTTATACGCTTCTTTTTTACTTGATCATTAATAATCCATTCTACAATTTTTGCTTCATATCCTAGATATCTAAAATTTTATATACTTATTTTCTGATAATAATGCACCATTTTATTATCTTCAGATCTTAATTATCAGATTATCGTTTACTTATAACGTTTTGATTTAGTACGAGAGAGCTATTTAGCAATGAATTATGAAAATATTTATTTCAAGATCCCATAATTGTTGTAATTATGAAAATAAAAAACTTAGGAATTAGGAACTAAAGACCAAAGAATTCGAATGCAACTAAATTAAAAATTCAATTCTTAAATGCATTTATAAATTTGCTTTTTTGAAAGCTTTTATATCACATCCTTAACGTCAACAGCTCTGATGTAATAAAGTAAAGCAAGCTAAATAATTTTGCTTTGTTCTGTAATAAACTTAATCATCGGAAATATATACACTAGTAAATAATTTATATATTCTATTTAAATAGCAAAGGAAGTTTGTGTACGCAGCTCCTTTCAACTGAATGTTTCAATGAGTTTTATATACAAGCAAAAGCAATGAAACCGAATATGAGTTTTTCAATATTACGTTTTTTTAAAATTAATATGTCCTTAAATAACCTTTTGTATTCATACGCGTGCAATAATACGTAATCACTCCTGATTTGTTTTGAAATTTATTTTAAGAACTTGATATAAACTTTTTTTGTTTCTTTTTCCGTTTTTAGGTAACCATTATTACAAGCCTGACGCAGATGAACCAAAACTTTGTCGACCAAATGCCGAGTAAGCAAAAGCTCTTTAAAAAAATTTTTTATACTTATTTCGTACAATTTAATGAAGTGCACTTATTGGAAATTAAGAGATATATTTTAATTTTTGGTTTATCACGGCTACTTAAAAAGTATATTATCTCCGCAAAATTTAGTATTACTTAGTAAATGACGTTCTCAAATTTGTTAATTCTCAATATTTCAAAACGAAAATAATTTTCTTTAATATAATTTACATGATTTCTCTTTATCTGAAACTGTGTGGGTTTCGTTTTTGTTGTTTTTGATGCATAAAATTAATAAAAATAATTATTCTTTGTTTTATTATTATTTTGTATCGGTTTTCATGACTCAGAATGTATAGAGTTTATTTCTGTTATTTTAAAAAACGGTATTCTTTAATTAGAGTACTTTATTCAGGCGTTGTTATGCCTGAATGTATCCATTATCTTCAAAATTATTATGATATTCGTTATTTTGTCATTCTTTCATTTTTTTATTATGTCAAAATAATATTTCATCATTATTATACAATATTGTTCAATAATGTTTCCTCATTTTACAATATTATGAAATGTAATGTACTGCTCAGATAGAGTTATGTGTTATCAGATTACAAGATCAAAAATGTGAATATAATTTAAATGTTCTTCATTTTCCCCAGGCTATGTCCACCTAATTACACCTGCATACCAGGTTTTGGAAAGAATCCGAATTACGGATACACAAATTTCGACACGTTTGGTTCCGCTCTGCTTTCATCTTTCAGGTTAATGACACAGGATTTCTGGGAAGATTTGTATCAAAAAGTAAGTATTGATTTACACAGTTTAGTGCGGCTTCACAATTTCTATAAAATGTACTCGAGCAGGGGCTCTCCGAACTTTGAAACATTATTAGATACATTTATATAAACCCACTATATCGCTATCCATTTCATCCTTGGAGCCTTAATTGCTTAAGTTCAGATTACATTTTTACAAGTTAATGTAATAAAAATGTAATATAAAAATAAATCCATATCCAAAAAATAAAGATATGCACTAGATAATTAAAGAATAATAAATATTATTGGAAAATTACCTATCGCAGTGTGATTATGACACCAGAAAATATCTCTAATAGAGTATTAAAAAGTTTTCAAAATAATAATAGAAAAGTAATTTTTTTTCGAAATAGGAATAAAATCGATGTTATAATGACAGAGAAATGAGCTTAAATATGTCTTTTTTATTGCGAACACCGACCCAAATTAGCCTTAATGTGACGTCGAAACAAGAAGAAAATACAATACACTGAAGACTTTAACTAAACCATCCATTATTGAACTAATAAGGGTGGGCTGAATTTCTCCTTTCCTTGATTCTTTGAAATCTTACTTTACCTTCTGCCTGAGGGCAACTCCCACCTCCCATTTATTCTATTTCATAGTAAATAAGTATGTTTCATTTGTTTTCACTTCTGGAAAAATATATTGGGTTGGGGGAAAAGAAATTTATTATTATTTTACAACCATTTGCCGAGAAAATAATGATTTCTTTTTTCATTATTTTCAAAAATTTCATATGAAAAAAAAATATTATGGAAATTCATTATTTTCTCCGTAGAGGTCTATAAATTTTCTCACAAAAACCACGTTTTTGGTTGTTGTCATTATTTTATATAAAGTTTCAATATATTTTATTGAATTTCAGGCAATTTTTGAAATAAAGTTAAAACAAAATTAATTATTATGTTTTTCATTACAAATTTTTATTGAAATGTTTGTAACATTCTCATGCAATAAATCAATACTATTTAATAGAGTATTATCTTATTGTTAATTTCTTATCCAGTAATGATTCATATTTTTCAAAATAAAGTATATGTAAATATAATTTTGCAGATGCCTGTCCAAGAAGAAACTTTTGAAATTTTAACTTAAATTTATTTCATCCCACGAATCCTAATTTGTGCACGAGAAAAGCAATGATAAAATGTCATAATAGCGCGATACAAGAGCAAAAATGACAGAAATGTTCCCCTTCAGAGATTTTATTACGAGATTCTGATTGGGATTTTTTTTTCTTTGGCACGTGCAGACTTAGGAAAGGGAAGCTTAGGTATCTTTGAAAGATATATGTAAGTGTTAAGGATTGCTATCCTTTAGCTTCTACTGTGGGAATCACGGAGTAAGCAATTTCTTCGTAAATAATTAGAAATTGTTTGAAATAATTTAAAAGAAAGCCGAATTTGGATCAGAAAATAAGAGAACTTTTAGAATGAAGTTAACATGGAATAGTTTAAGACAGGGAATTAATTAAGATTTAAAAATGTCATTGCAAAGATGCATTTGTTTACGATGCGTTTCTTTCAGATTCTTATAACGGCCGGACCATGGCACATGGTTTTCTTCGTGGTAATCATCTTTCTAGGTTCCTTTTACCTAGTCAACTTGATCTTAGCGATTGTCGCCATGTCATATGATGAATTACAGAAGAAGGCCTTTGAAGAAGAAGAGGCTGCGGCGGCCGAAGAAGCAGCAATGCAAGCAGAAGCAGCTCGTCTGGTGAGTGTGTGCTTCTTCCTCTCCTTTTATGCAAGTGAAATAGCATGAACCATTGCTGTTTCATTTATGAAGATATATCTTGACAATCTTGAACGAAATTTGATACACATGAGTAGCAGAACTTCTAACGATTGAAAAATTGGTCAGACTCCAGATTCAAAATTTGCTGTCATTTGTCTTGAAAAGAAAACACTGACACCAGTGGCATAGGGACTTGGGGAGCAATCAAGAGATATATAGATGTCTGAAGTGCCAACTTCCACTGCTAAATGTGGCGAACTGAATATGAAACCGATGCAGTTCTACATAATATCTTGATGATCTTGAACGAAATTTGATACACATGTTTTGTAGAACTTCTAATTGTCGAAGAGCTGCATTGTCGTAAGATCAGGCACTAGAACCATTAAAAATTTGCCATAAGAGATATCAATCATATGATGTCGGTGGCATAGTGAATTCGGGAGCAATCAAGATATGCGTAGATATCTGAAGTGCCAACAGTTGGCTGCTCAAAAATTTCCTTAGAGATTAAATGAAATATTGAGAGTTAATTAACATAAAAAAATAAGATTTATTCAAGTTTAGAAAACGTACTCGTCAGTTATCAGTAGCGTACTCTATCAGAATTCTAAAATTACAACATCAACAAAAATACATCAAGCTGTTGCCACAAGATAAAATAAATTGCAAATAAAATATCCTTACAAGTGCTAAATGCTTTAGTGCTAAGTATGACCCGAAGCGTTTCGTTATGGTACCTTGATGATCTTGAACGAAATTTGATGCACAGGTTTCGCAGAATTTCTCATGATTAAAAAGTTGCTGTGTCATACGATAAGAATAAAGAACAACTGAAATTTCCAAAGTTCGAAGATTCTTTTGGTAGATGTTATTCCTTAATGCGAAAACTGGACAATAGATGAGCTTAATATTCAGTTATAATAAGCTTTGTTTTATACGGCATAGTTTGACGGTAACCAAGTGACTGACTGTAATGAAAAAGAGCCCTGTTAGCAAAAGATATTGCTACGATATCTCCTTGACATTACTTGACATTTAAAATTATATTATTGTATTTGAGAGCATCCTGTGCGAAATATTCTAAAATATCATATTATTTTATTTGAAATCATCCTGTTATTATATTATTATTATATTTGAAAGCATTCTGTGCTAGACATTCTAAATTATCCAATATTACTGTATTTGAGAGTATCCTGTGCTACATTAAATAATTTCTAGTTTACGAATGCATGTGTTAATTTTTGAATTATGATTATCTATTTCGCTTCTATTATTTTTGTGTAGCACAAAAATTTAATTTTTATTTCTTGCAGCTAGAGGAAGAAGAAGAAAGGGAGCGGGAGAAGAGAGGCGAAGGGGTGGTCAAGAGTCCGTCTGACCTGTCCTGCTCTTCCTACGAACTGTTCGTAGGTCAAGAGAAGGGCGGGGAGGAAAAGGATTCGAAGGAAAGGGGAAGCATAAGGAGTGCGGAGGGAGACAGCGTTTACGAGAGGGAACAAAAAGCACGGCTCAACAACAAGATGCGAAAGGTACACAAAATGAAAAAAATAAACACAAGTTTCTTAAGCAAATATCTTTATACACTTTACTTGATTGTCAGTGTTTAGTTTTATATTTCATTCTAGAATTATTTCGAATATAAATAATTCAGCTCAACAGATTCTTTAAAGAGATAACATTTGCAAGAAAAATATTCATTAATTAGTACACTAAAAAGGATTAGTCGCAGAAAAATTACAAAATGGTAATTAAGACTAAAAAATGTGTTCTATATTTCTTAATTATTAAAAAACAAGCTGAATTTGGTATGCTTTCATTCCTTACAAATAGTTACTTAAATATAAATTTGATATTAAACTTAAAGGATGAAAGATACCAATACACATTCATTGTTTTAGAGTAATATTGTTTACTTCAATTTTATCAAACAACATCTTGTTTATAAAAAAATCGTGAAACCAATATTATGTAAATATTTTTATTTTAAATTTTTGTATGAATTCTGTCTTAATTATTTTCGAGAACTAAATTATTTCATTTGCCATATTTATTTTTTTCTTCTATCATCTTCATTTAAATGAATATAAGAATTTAGAGGAGCTGAAATAAAAGAAATAATATAATTTACAGATTTCAACAACTTCCGCAAAGAACTACTCAGGGATTGTGTCTGAAAGTATAATTCATTTATATGTATTTCATTCGAAATTTATATAGTTGTCAACTTATTACTTAATGGATAAAAATTGAATGTCATTAAAATATTTGTTGCATATTTATTAACAATAAGGCAGTGACAAATATTTTCTACTTTTCCAATTTCAAATCATTGTCAACTCAGTATTTAGAGCACAAATTATATAATTCTTTAAAACATCTGTTGTAATCATGAGTTAGTATCTCTTAATTATTAAAAAGGCAAATTTACCCGAGAAACTATGAAATATGGTTTTCTGCAACACGAAGAAACAGAAAAAAAAACTCGCAAAAGTTATTGAATGATTTAAAATTTATTACTTATTGTTTGATTGCTTAATATTACTAGTCATTAAGGAACTATTTATCTTAAGGAGGATACTGGAAAATTCCATTTTTCCAAGTTGATATCATTTTAACCGACTTATTTACAGAATGAATTTATTAAAATTTGTTGAAATACTTACTTGATGATCTTTGAACTACGAGCAAGTAATAAATAAATAAATAAATAATAATAATAACAAACCGATAGGAAGCATTCCTAGTTAAGCAATTTCTTTAAATAATGTATGAATATGCTTTTGATTTTTCATTTTTACATGCATTTTAAAGAAGAACACATAAATTTCTTGAGAAAAATAAAATTCAAAGAATACATAAATAAGTTTTTGAATTTTTCCACTTTTAAATTAATTTCGAAGAACACGTAAATAAGTTAACGATTTTTTTTCACTTTTACTTTTAATGTAAAGAATATATAAATAAGTATCTGAATATTTACCATTTTAATTAATTACTGTTTGATTACTTATTACTCTGACCTAAGGCATATATTGTCTTGATGCTGGAGTTGCTAATTTCCACTTTTTTCTCCAACAGGATGGCAACGCTGCTATAACTGATTACCAAGTAGATCTAGTTATAATTTTTTATATTGTGATTTTGTTTTACTTAGATGTAGACATTTTTCTTCTAGTAATTGCATTAAATTGGTGTAAACAAAGCAAATCATTCCTCTTATCCTATCCCCAAAGCTCCTATGCTGCGTCCATAGGCAAATTTGAATTCGAAAGCAACCTATAGAACAGTAGATGTAGAAAGTAGTGTAGAAACTGTGTCGATCTTCATCTGTCGCCCTCCGCTTCGAAAGCGTAGTCCACTTTTCACATTCAAAATGGAGTAAGGCAAAGATGGAAACGGAAATTCAAGATGGATACCCGTAATTTTTTTTCTTTAAAAATGCAATTTATTGAAACCTGATTGAAATTCTTAGTATAGAGCACCTATTTGGGTAACTTGAAAAACTAATATGGATTAAATAGATTGACGAATCATAAATAAATTCGCATTACATTGGAAAGTAAAATTGTAAATCTTAAATCCATTCGTATTATTTAAGAAAATAAAATTATAAATCATAAATAAATTCTTATCATTTGGGAAAATCATAGTTAAATTCACACTATCTAGGAAAAGAAAATTCTAAATCATACATAAATCTGCATTATTTAAGAAAAAATTATAAATCTTAAATAAATTCACATTATACTAAGAAAATTGAAATGTAAATCATAAATAAATCCACCTAACTTTAGGAAAAGAAATTATAAATCAAAAATAAATGCGCATGCTTTAAGAAAAGAAATTATAAATCATTAACCAAATCGCTATATATGTTAAAAAATTTGTAAGTCACAATTAAATTCGCAATATTTAAGAAATGAAAATATAGATTACAAGTTCGCCTTATTTAGAAAAGAAAATTACAAATCATAGATAAATTAACATCATTTAGGAAATGGTTAAATAAATGAATTCGGATTAATTAGGAAAAAACTATGAATCATAAGCAAATTCTCCTTATTTAGAGATATAAAGTTATAAATCATATATAAAATCACATTATTTAAAAAAATTATAAAACAAAAATAAATTGCATCATTTAGGGAATGAAAATTATTAATCTTTAACGAATTCGGATTATTGAGGAAAAAGGAAAACCATAAATCATTAATAAATTTGAGTCATTAAAGAAAAGGGGTTGAAATCCTAAATTTATAACATTTAAAAACAAAAAAACTATAAATTTGGAAATATAAATAGATATAATGGATCTATCCGGCATTAAAGAACATTAAACGACGTAAAGGTTTTTTTTTAAAGAAAAATATTAGCATGTATCAAATGCCAGATTCCGAAAGAATGGCAAAAAGATTTAATTGGATACCGATTCTTTATTATTGTTTAAATTTAATTAATTTGTACTCAATGGTTTAAGTTACGGGCTCAAATCATGGGATTAAATTAGAGATGGAATTGCCCTAAAAATTACATTCTGACTTATCATTAAATAAACAATATTTTATGAACAAGGTTAATTTATGAAAGATGAAATTATGAAACATTACAAATATGTCTCCAGTGTTATAGATTTGAACTAAATAAGAGACAAAAGGAAATAAACAAATAACTCTGTTCCACAACCTTTAAAATAAAAATTGAAATTTTAAAATGAAATTTAAATTTAATACTTAATTTTCAATAATTATGACTGTTGATTAATAATGACAGAAATTGAATAATACTGTATGGTTCTCAATTTTGATTCCTTAAATATAATCAAAACTATTCTAATTAATCAACATTATTCTAAAATTATTGACCGCAGATAGTATAGGACAAATGTTTGGAAAACCACCTGTCGCTTGTTCTCGAGCCTTCTTAGTTGATTGAATTCTAAATAGATATTTTATTTTTATTCGTGATTTCTTTTGTTTATTCTGCCACATTCTAACTAAAACTACCATGAGTTTTGATATATTCGCTATATTTTTTGACTGAGTATTAAATTGACAGGAAAAATAACGAGCAATAAAAAAATCAAAACAAACTTAAATAACTGAGTGTAAATGTAACTGAAGCTTTAAATAAATACAGATCAAACTGCATTTTTTCGGATTTTTTTTTATTTGAACTCCTTTATTAAACTTCCAACCAATAAATACTTTCTCTGTGAAAACTTATGAATATTAATACAGAAGAGACCGTGTATTTCGAAGTAGCATTGCTATAGAGAATTGGCTAAATGCCGCTATAAAATTCCTTTTTCCATGGCTGTCATTTCCAAATACGAAAAATTTTATTTTCTGCAAAATATTTTCTTAAATTTACTTATTTCGTGTACCTTTACATCTTTTTTTTGTGCTTAAAATGTCGGAGTACTAAATAAAACCTCTGACATTTCACTTAATACTTCATGTTTTATAAAAAAATCAGTTTTTCACAAAATTATTTGAATTCTTTGCCTTACCCCATTACTGTTACAGTAAATAGTTTTAAAAGGTTTATTTATTTATTTTTATTTTACTGACATTTTCCCAGAATGCAGCATACAGTATAACTGATGAGGGGAATTACAATACCCGGGAATTGTTGATAACTGTTTCGGAGGAAAGTTCCGACGAGGATTCGATCAGCCAAAGTTTTGATGGGTATGCATGAACAATGAAACAGATATTTATTAATTGAGTATTGAGTACATGTCAGAATAAATAGCGTCTTTTTGAATGCATAGAAAAGTTACTAAAATTAATAAAAGGAGCTTACTTTACTAATTACTGTTCTGATTTACTTTGCATGACATTCAGTATTATCTTCTGCTAGTTTGGTGCTGAGGGTGACAATTCAAGTGTCAAATTTATGACCCCCGTCCCAAAATATAAGAGTACAGTTACTTTGAAAGGAATTTTAATATGATTAAATAAAACTGAATTAGTTTTTACTTTAAAATTTTTTTATTCAAAATATGTTAAAACGAAAACAGTTTACAATAATTCTTGAACTTATACCCACATACTGTGCTAATTTTGATTAAAAACAAACTTATGACATAACTCCCTTTTCTGAACTATCCCACATGTAATTATGAGCTAGAATTAAATCACATCATATAATATTTAAAATTTTATAAATATTATAATTTAAAATATAAATAATATCCTGCTATTTTATATATTAATAAAAGTCCATTCTTTCTCTCTATGTATATTAATTTTTGCATCTAATATGATATACATTTGAAAAAAGTTTCTCTTAATTTACAGCCCAAATTTCATTTATTTAAGTTGTGGATTCCACTTTTCTTTAAATATTTTAAAGAATTTATTTGAATATTTATTATAACTCTTTGAAACAAAGATACCGAAATTTAACCCTAAATTCTATATAAAATAGGACGAATCAGTTTCAACTGCTATTTTATATTTTATTATTTAAGTTACATAAAAAAAACTAATAAATATTTATTTTAATTTGAGGAACTTGAAAAGATTTGTAATATTTTACAAATATCTGTTTCATTTCCAAAAATTCACAAGGAGAGATTCCAGTCAGATCAATTGTGATCGGCGGTTTCCAAGTATTTTAAAAGTGACACTCTAAAAGTAAGCATGATCAAGTATAAGTAGTTCAATACATTTTTACCTTTCAACTCTATGGAGGTGAAAAGTGGAGCCGGTGGTTGAAGATTGACCAGTCGCTCGAGCGTAAAATTTCTATCATAGCGACCACTCTAAGGCGTGTATCCAGATCCTGTTACTCGACACTTCAAAAAAGTGTTCGCCCAGTAAGTAACTAATACTTATGCTGGTATTAAAAAAAGATTGCTCTCGTCTTACTTTTATTCAATGCATGTTTTAATAAGAAGTATCTTATATAACTTTCTCCAAGTAGCCCGTCATCTCCACGATACTACTCGATATTTTAAATGCCGTACAATATCATGAAGACATCATAATGACACGTTGTGTTAATAGGATCCGTTTTGTTGTAACTAATTCCCTCCTTCATTAAGGTTTTCATGTTTACGTTCAACCAAGTCTTATGAACGTGTTCCCAATAAATGCAAGATCCGATATCGCCAAGACGATATTCTGAATGTACTGTATCGTGAAGATATCGTAACAATGTTGCGGGAATGGTGCCTGATTTGCTTTAACCTAATTATCTAACAGTATAAATTTTATGAAAGTGTTCCCTATCAGCGATATCTCCTCGATGTTGCTTGATATTTCGTACAATATCGTGAAGGCGTTCGTAACAGTATTGAGCGATCATATGCCACCAAGATTCGCCTTGTAGTTGTGAGATTCTCACCAATTCAATTTAGGAAGAAAATTTTAACTTTATATTTTAGTTAAATTTGAAAAGTAAGTTTTGTTATCCTTATTTTTTATTTATTAAAATATTATTCATTTTTGTACAAATTATGAAATCCTTTTTAATACAAACTTCCAAACAATGTTGTTACAATATCTTCACAATATTATTTGAGTTTTTATATATATTTATCGTGGAGATATCGTACAATATCCTGTGTTAATAGACACGGAAGATTTCAAAACTATGTTCCCCCAAGAAATCGATAAAGAATCGACATAAAAAACGCTTTTTATAAACATTAAAAGTAATTAATATTTAATCTTAATAATAAAAAAACAGGATGTTAAACGTATTAACTAAATTGTCTTTTGAAACTTTTACTGTTTATATAAATAATTTAAGACATTATGTTGCATGTATTTAAATTTCTAATTATTTGTAGTATAACTAAAAAAATAACTTAACTTGAAAATAACTAAACACTTTTTAAAACATATTTGGAGAAAGAAAAATGACGAGCAATCTTTATTTAATACGTTTATTCATTGTTAACCTAATTAGTATGAAGAAAAATAATTTATGCGCTCTGGTTCACTCCTTTAATTGTTTATTTTTTGGTATGTTTCTAAGAAATTTACTTTTGAAAAGGTTATATGAAACATTTACTTTTAGAATTTTTTTTAAAAAATTGTAGTTTTGTATGGATCGAAATCTATTCATATGAAAGCGGGTACATTCCACGATATATCGTTTTCCACATTAAAGATTTTACCATAGCTTTGATTTATGTACATATCTATCTCTGTTTCTGATTGTATACGATAGTTTTTTTTTAAATATATCATTTTAAGATTAAAGGACACTTCTATGTTTATATAAATAGTATCAAAAAATTTAAAGGAAAATATTTGTATTTAGTCAGTTTTTTAAGGAATAAGGTTGTTACTGCTTGTTTTATCATCCAAATTCTACATTTTAAAACTACTTTTTTTTCTTCAATACTGAATGCTGGATCTTTAATTCTAAAATAATAATTTAATAACTAGATATTTTCCACAGCTTTTTCAGTCTTAACCTATCGGCAAATACGTTTTAATCTTGTTAAGAAATATTGCCAAGGAGAATTGTTTTAAGATAATTTTTTTTTTGTTGCACGGCATTTGATGTTGCGATTGTTCCAAATGCAATGATTAAGCATTTCAAATGCACCAGACTGACACACACACACTGCACATTTAGTGCCTTCAATGCACATCTGCACATCACACATTGTCCTTGCAAAAATGTTTTCCTAATGGATCGGCTGTGAGCGTTGTGAGAACTTGAGCACAAATGAGAATGCTGAGACTGGTGTCTCTTTCACACACTCCCTATTAGCATAAAATATTGCCAACCTCCCCATGACGTTGTTGGGTATTCTGAATGCCAGACAATATCATGAAGGTATCGCGGAAATGTTTTCGGGCGTTTTGTGCTAATAGGGCTAGGCACATGTCACTTAAAAGTTGATTTGTGGATTGGATATTGAATGGAATGGCCCCCAGATTGTAATAGTGCACTATGTGTTTTATTTTACAAAATGAATTGTTTGAAAGTAGTTATATTTACTAAAAATATTTGTATAATTTCTTGTATTTGAAAAAGTGGGCGAAGATTTAATTTTTTGTAAAATATTTGATATGTGAACAAAATAATATTTGTAGAAATGGAAACTTTTATAGTTAGAGGTGTAAAAGGAATTATTCCTTTGATTGTGTATGCTGTTTTATATTTATTAATTTAAATGTGGATGATTAATGCTGTGTTTTGTCACAAAAATTTAGTAAAAGAAAGGGAATTGGTCGAATAGTAGATATTTTTCTTCAATAAACCTCTTTATAAGACCATTTTAATATTAAAAATATTTAAACATGTTCTAAGAGTTTTTGAAATATGTTCTATCCTTTTTGTACTATCTACTTTCTGTTTGATCGCATCTAATATTCATTTTTTCAAAATTTTCTGACGATATTAGCTCTTTTTTTCATTCAGTTCTTTTGAAGCTTATTTCTAATGAATCTCAGCTCACTCTAGAGCTGTCTTTTCAGCTCTGGACTGTTCTATAATTGGTTTCTAGATTTCAATTTGAAATTTATATATCAAGTTAAATTTTCGTATTTATTTAAAGAATAGTCCCATTTCTTCAAAACATAAATCTTGTCTAAAAATCGTGGTTTATAAAACTCTAATTTTGTTTATTTTCTATTTTATTTACAAAAAGATTTTGAGAAATTATCTCATTTTTTTCATTAGGTAAAGTATAAAACGATTAATGAATTTAATTTATTAAAATTATATTATTAATCATCCCATTCAGAAAGTTTTTCAATACTTTTTTTGTAAATAAATCAAAACTATTTCTGAAGAATTTTAAAGTTAAATTCTTCACAACTTTAGTTAATTAATTAAATAGCTTAATGATTGTTAATTTATTAAATTGTTACGTTTCCAAAAAACTAAAATACCTTTTGAAAGAATTTTGCAGATCAATATTTTTATTGCCATCTCTAAATTCGATATATTCCTCGAATTCCCTTTTTGCATAAAAATATGAGTAATGAATTAATATGTGTGTATAAAAAAGACATAGGTGTAAATATCACGGAGTTAGAGAAATATATTTTTTAATTATAAAAATTTCGTAAAACAAATGGGTTTTTATGAATATTTGTTTTTTTTATATTATGTATATATTCTAATAATTTGTTGATCATTAATTCACATTACCTATGTTGAGATTGTTAAACCTGAAAGCCATACAGTTTTCTTCCGTTTTTAATTTTGCTCAATGTTTTTCATTTAATGTGCATTAAACATAACATACTCCTTAAATATGAAAATAATAGACTGCTTGCTCTTTCTGTTTAAAACACTTCAATAAAAAGCAAAAGATAGTTTTTTTTCAACTAGCCATTTGCTTCTTGTGTATCCTTAATTCATTTTTCAGTTATTTGATAGCTTCCTTTGTCCCAAAAATTCATTCTTTATGCTAGTCATTTACTTCCTGTGTTTCACTATTTCATTTTTTTACGTTAGTCTTTAGCTTCCTATGTCCCACGAATTCATTTTTTCATGTTAGTCTTTTGCTTCTTGTGACTTTCTAATTCATGTTTTCAGTAGTCATTTGTTTCTTATGTCACATTAATATATCTTTTTAGGCAGTTCTTTGCTTTTCGTATTTCGCTAATTCATCTTTTTAGTTAGTTATTTGCTTCCTATTTCCCACTAATTCATCTTTTTCGTTAGTCATCTGTTTTCGGCACCCCTTAATCCATCCCTTTCTATAAATAAATCTTGTATCCCATACATTATTTTTTTCATGTTAGCCATTTGCTTTTTGTGTTTGATTAATTCATTTTTTTCGCGTTAGTTTCTTTTCTGCGTCCTACTAATTCATAATTTCATCCAATCATTTGCTTCCTGTGCCCAACTAATTCATCTCTTCAGGTATTACTTCCTTTCTCCGCCCCTTTAATTGTTTTCTTCCGTTTGTCATTAGCTTCTTATGTCTCACTAATTAATTTTTCATGTTAGTTAATTGCTCCTTGCATCTCACTTATTCATCTTTTCGGGTTAGTCATTTGTTTTCTACGCCCACTAATCCATCTCTTCTTTTTTAAAATCCTGTATTTAAGCTTTCATTTGCTTCCTAATTCATTTTTTAATGTTTCACTAACTCATTTTTTAATGTTAATTTTTTGCTTCCTGTGTCCCAATAATTCATCTTTTCAGATATTATTTGCTGTTTGCATACCTTTAATTCCTCTTTTCAGTTATAAATTTGCTTCCCGTGTCCCACATATTAACTTTCTTTTCACTTTAGTCCTTTGCTTCCTATGTCTTCCTGATTCATAATTTCATCCAATCATTTGCTTCCCGTGTCCCACTAACTTTCCACATATTTACGCCTATGTCTAGCCACAAAGATCGGTATTTCAAATTGAGATTGTTAGCTAGCTAGAAGATAGATTGTGAAATGCTCTTGGTACATGGTTGGTTGGTGTGTGACCTTTGCAGGCGAGTCTAAGTCTTCCTGGATCCCCGTTCAACATCCGAAGAGGCAGCCGAGCCAGTCAGTTCAGTTGTAACTGGCGGAACGGCCGACGTTATGGGGATCGCAAACCTCTTGTCCTACAAACTTTGGTCGACGCTCAGGAGCATTTGCCCTACGCTGACGACAGCAACGCCGTCACGCCCATGTCCGAGGAAAACGGAGCAATCATTATTCCGGTCTACACGAATTTAACTCAGCATTCCAGCTATACATCTCACTCGTCTAGAATATCTTATAATTCGCACGGAGATATATACGGAAAAGGGTTAACAAAGGAAAGCCAACTTCGATCCAGATCAAGGTTCTTACTCGGACTCTATAACGAGGTTATTGCATTTACTGAATCTAGCTTCTTTGTAAAAGAGTTATTGTTTGCTTACTCATAGCTTTTGTGATAGAATGAACCCATTCTGTGATTATAATTAGACTATCAGTAGGTCAGTGATGTGTAAAAAGGTTTAAATTATTCATATATTGAAAAATTGTTATAAATAAGGAAAAAAAAGATGTAGGGAATAAAGACGAAAGGAATTTTAGTTACCAAATTTACAACTTTATATTAATAATTTAAATATGTTCTCTGAGAATCATCAAGTTCATTCTGAACTTTCTCTTAGAAACATTTGCTGTTTCTCTGTTATTTTACTTAAATCTAAGACATTGCTAACTTCTGTCACCTGGAATTTCTAGGATCCTTTCAGATTTCCTAGTAGAAATCTCCTATTTGGGGTGGGTGGGTGTACCTTATAAACTTCCATATGGTAGTTGTTGCTGTCACACTGGAGGGTATTGAGAAAAACGGGGATGTACTTTCTGTGAAAAGGTTGCACCGTAGCAGGTTATGGACTCAATTACAGTTCCCACCAGCGTTGCTGTTGCTGTGGTCCGGACATTTCAGATTGTTTCTGGTGCCTGCGGTCAACTCTCCCAAGAAAAATAAACTGTGAATATCGTTATGATATATATCGTAAAAATTTCGAGGCCATTAAAAGTAATTCATTTCTACCAATCCGCCGATTTGAGAATGTTTATCAAGGAAATCATTCACATATCTTATTAATATAACGCATTTCCGGTCCCTAGAAGTCGATTTAATTATTTTTAACTGTCAGTTCCGCTGGAGGGGGGCTGAATCTGCGTCCGGTACGAATCTTCGCTCTTTCGAAAATTTTGTATTCCATGGCCAGATAAGATCGCTGTTTCACTGAATAGCACAGTTTTGTCATTTAGTAAACATGTTACATTTCGTAAAATTGAAGCTGCATTTTTTAAAATTAAAACTTATACCAATATAAATTATTTCCTTACCTTTTGAGAAGTTAAGTTAAAATGTAGTTTTTTAGCCAGTGAATAATTTATAGGCATCTCTTTGTTGTCACAGAGTGGGTTGATTTAACCTTTCAGTGTTAATGCAAATTGATCTACATTTGAAGCAAAAATTTTTTAGGTTACAGAATTTTCTTATAATATGCAAAAAGAATTAAAAAGGGCTACTTTCTGTACTCATTTTCATAACATTAAGATTGCCGGAAATATTGATTTGTTTTGAAAGAATTATTTAAACTTTAAATAGATAACAGGTCTATATTATTACAAAAACGAAGAAAACCTTTATCTTATGATCTTTTTTAGAAATTGTAACCACTAGATATTTTGTCATTTCCGCTTAAATTTTTGTAATGTTTCTTATGCAGAAAGTGTCGAATATCGGCATTGTAACTATTCATTTCCCACCGCCACGCAAACAGTGAGATTGTAAAACAAAATATCGTGATCAATGATTTAAATTTGCAAGTTTCAGAAAATTACTTAGATCAATATTTGCTCAACATGTTGTATCGAATTAATTTGCGTTAACACTGAACTAGAAAACCTTTCTATTGCTTTAATTACTTGATTTCGAGTGCTAAATAATGTATGATTTATTTTTAGACTATTAGAATTTGAATAGCTAAATGTACTAATTAGTATTAAATGAGTATATATAATTATTATTACTGGTAAAAATTATAATTCATTAATACCATGTTTTTTTAATTTTTTAAATGTATTTATATTTTTAACATCAATAACAGAGAACAGAATAATAAAAAATAACAGAGTTTAATCAGTAATAATAATTTTAAAATCAATAAAAAACACTCTTTCTTTGATAGACAAAAAAGTGTGACAGTCAAATTATTTTTTTAAAAAAATATTGGTTACACTTGGTTATTGATATGAAATAATCATTATTTTTTACTTTGCTATTTTTCTATTATTTAATATATAATTTTGAAAAATTTTTAGAGGTTGAATCCAATTTTAAAATCTGTTTGCTTGTAAGAGAATTGGTATTACTAAATTAATTTATGTTGTATTTTATATATTTTATATTAAAATTTACTATGGACCAAATAATTAAAAACTAGTTTTGGGTTTATTACCTTAAACAAACAAATGACAACAAATATGAAATTGAACTCTTAATAATCGGTAAAGTCAATTGAAACTGTAAAATCATGTACATTTATTATTTGAATATGTTGGTATTCTTAAGTAGTGTATTGCTTCTGGGCCATTCATTCATGTTCCTGCATGCATTGCACTTTTTGTTTATTATTTATTGTTATTTATTATTATTTGTTATTTCTTGTGTTATTGTTCATTTGATGTTCACAAGCAGCCTTTTTCACATTTTGCAACAAGCATGAACATGTAAAGTAAGCTAAAAACTCGATTTTGGAAATGAGAAAAAAAAATGCAAATCAAAATCCAGAAAATTCTTTTTTTTTAATATTTTCAAAAGCATAAAAATTTTTTTATAAATAATTTTAAAAAGAAATATAATTTTTTTCATCTTTGCGCATTCATAATTCGTAGTAAAATTTTTCTGATTTTTTTTAAATATTAAAGAAAAAACAAAAAAGATTTATATACTCAGAATTTCACTTTAATTTCTTTTGTCGATTCCATTTTTTTAATTAGTTAAATCATTTCAGGTTATCAAAGAATATTTTAAAGGAAATAGAGCATGTAAACTGCAAATGGACTCTTAAACCATTCATTTATATGAGTTATCTTGATTTCTACTGGTATATGGGAGGGGAAAAAAGATTGTCATTGCTTTGACGTGATGAATGGCTGAACAAACTAAGCTACTTTAAACGAAAAAATCTAAACTGCGAAAGTAATAGTCGTTAGTTTTCTTTTATTGAAAGTGACATTGTCGGTTGCTATAGCAATATACGGAAACAGTGACACGAGGGTAACTATGTACGCTAATATACAGTAGAAGGTCGCTAAATAAACTGCAGAATGTGAAAACCATTAGGCTAAAACTTCCTCATGCCTGCATGATAATTAGCAGAATTAACCGATACAGTGCTTTGATTTTAAAGGCCAACACTACGTCAAAACAAGCTAAGAAATATATGATAGTACGTATTTAAATGGCATACTTTCTTACATGATATCAACAGCACACAAATGACAATAAAATTCGAATTGTAATAAAATTTCAATAGCATATAAGCAATCTTATCAGTATAAAATTTATATTATTATTTTTCGATCGTTAAAATTAGTATCATAATAAAAAACTAGCAAAATTACATCTAGGTAATTGTAATTGTACTATTAATTGTTTAATAATTTCAACTATACAATAAATTAATATTTATTCAATTACAATAAACATCCCAAACTTGACTCACAAGAGAAAAAAATTGAAATGAAAATTTAGCACCGATATCTACGTCAAAAAATATATAGATAGTTCTCAACAAAAAAAAATTCGGATTGAACTTTCCAGATAAATTAATAATATTAATAGGGGAAAACTAATTAAATAGGACTTACATTTAATTCAAATATTAATATAACATTTTGAATTTTTAAAAGAATAGATTCGATATCAAGAGAAGATAAAAAAAAATTAATAAAAAATATTAATTTATTAATGAATAAAAACATTTTTTTGTAAAATAGCGATTATCAAAATTTTGTAATGCATTAATTTTTCTTTTCTATTTCCTTTTAATTTTGTGAAATGTGTTTTTTCATAAGCTTAATCTGTCTTCTTTTATGATGTTATGAGTGCCAATATAACACTGAATTTACTTCAATTAACAAATGTTTATGTTTGTATTGATTATTATTATTTTATACTGTATACATTTTTATTCCAATCATTTTTTTTTGTATTTTAATATCCTGGTCAGGTAAATAAAAAAAACAAATATCACCTGATTGTTTTGAACTATTATTTCAACGTTCTTTTTAAAGATTTCCATTATTTTTTATGCTTCTTTTGTTTATTTTATTCTTTATCATACGTGAAAGAATGACCTAAATAAAAATAATTATTTGTTATCTATATTTGTAAAATGTATTTGATTGTCATTTGTTGAAATTCAGTAGATATTCTCATGAAATTATTGGTGAAATAAACATTAACATTCTGAAATACTTAAATTATTTCATATTATCATACCCAAATATTTTTTATTATTAGTTAATTCGGATATGATAAGACAGTTAAGCCGTAACTGAAAACTGAATTTATGCACGTTGGAATTCCGTTCTTGCAAATGGTTTTAGGGAAAAAAGAATACATATATGAAATAAAGATATTAATATGGATGCAATTAGGTATATTTACTTGACTTTCAGAGCGAATCCGATAGTTGGGATTAAATATTAGGCTAAATATTCGGCATCAAAATGTCGAGAAATATTTTTGAATTCGATTTATCTGACTTGAATTTAAATAACAGAAAATTAATGGATTAAGCATGTTGGTGGATTTCAGAGGGAATCAAATTGTCGCAATCCAACATTAGGCCAAAGAAACTTTTGTGAGAAGACTACCGGACCTGAATAGAAGTTTATTTGTTTTTTCCCTATGCATGATGCAATTTATATGCTTTCAGGATATGGAGGGGGACGACTATATGATTCCAAAACATAAGCAACCTGACAATCCTTTCGTGGAACCTGGAGATCCGAGGAAGAGGCTTGATATAAAAGGTAAAAACATTTACCATTTATTAAATTACACGCTTGAAGTGTCAGTTAAATATTTATATTCATGCATGCTTTATATGACATAAAAATGAAATACAATTAGTAATGAGATAAAATATAAAAAGTAATGACGTATAGTAAAATTAGAAATGATCTAAAGTATAATAATGACGCAAAGCATAATAAGTAACGATTTAAAATATGCCAAGTAATGACGTAACGTATAATAAGTAATGATATAAAGTATAATGAATAATAATTTGTTGTCACTTTTTATTTATAAGGGGCGAGCAATATATCAGGAAAATTATATATGCATTATTTTTACATTATTTTTTACACTTCATTTATTACATTTATAAAATATATAAAAGAATTCTTACTAGAAAAAGAAAATTACGATATCACCGCGATAATATTCGACATTTAGAATGTCGAATAATTTCGTAGAGAGGTCGAAAAATGTCTTGTATTAATAGTACAAGGCATTTAACGACACAAATGTAACGAAAACAAGTTTGAGCCCGTACGACACTAATGTAAATTAAAAAAATTATTTTCATTTGAGAAAGTTTTCAATGCAAAAAATATGGGAAAGAAGATAAAAATATTATTTACTCTCAAAGTAGTTGTTCACCTTGATCTTGAAAAGTGCATAAGAATTTAAATTTAAATAAACAAATTTTGTTGATATTTTGTGCCTTCAAAATAACCATTTCTTTCAACTTTAAGTATCATATAATACTTATGTAAATGTCGAGTTTTAATGATATTCCCTGCTGAAAAAATAATCATTTGTCTCATTTCCCCCTAGATGTTATGGTGCTAAACGATATAATCGAGCAAGCGGCTGGAAGACAGAGCAAAGCAAGCGAACGAGGTAGTTATAACGTTATATTACAGCCTGCCTATTCGAAATATCAGTACTCCTACGTAGAACTGTTTGATTTGCAATTCCTCAATATTTACTAGTTGCATTTTGCTTGGAATGTAGAGATATTTGAATCAGAATTGATGTTTGAATATAGAGAAATTTAGTTGAATGCTAAGCATGACTGAAGGAGAGCGTTAGTGCTATGCATGTTTATTAAATGTTGAAATGTATTTTAAAATTGTTATATCCCAGTGCAATGATTTGCTGATAATATAAAAATGCAAAGTTAGATAAAATTTGAATACATAAAGAGTATATAGGTTCTTGATCACATAAAAATGCAAAAATTGATGAGAATTCGAATACATAAAGGATACATTGATTTTTTGATAAGCAGAAGGGTATCGATAGTTAGACACAGTTTCATAATTAGCATCCGTCTCCAAATATTATAGTTTTATAAAAGTTTATTTAACTAAAAATATTGCTACATTTTTTATATTAATTGTTGAATTAGAAATATTTTTTTATTAAATTACAAATGGATTAATTTTTCTTGACAAACTATATATACATAGATCAGTTAAAAACAATGCAGTTGTAATCCACTAAATAGTCATCGATTTAAAATTGTACGATTACGTCCTGCTGTCAATAGTATTTTGTATATCAACTATATCAAGGAG
Organism: Argiope argentata; assembly: GCA_026289955.1. Taxonomy (NCBI): domain Eukaryota; kingdom Metazoa; phylum Arthropoda; class Arachnida; order Araneae; family Araneidae; genus Argiope; species Argiope argentata. The sequence goes on from JAOUZG010051511.1 coordinate 860,656, forward strand.
ACTCCCTCCAAATTTTGGATAACAGCCAAGTCTAAAAGGAAATATATCGGATAACATTTCAAATAAAAAAGTGTTTTAAAGGAAGTGAATAATTATTTTTATATGGATTGACTCAATAAATGTATTGCTGAAATAATTACTTAATTTGCAGTATCCTTTATGTATTCGAATTCTCGAATACATAAAGGATATGTATTTATGCAGTTTCTTCGTATTATCTATCGTTTTATTTAAATAATTCGGATTAAGGGTTTTTAAAACTTTAAAACTGCCAATACCTTACTTAAAAAATCGAAACTATAATTATCCAATACACGCATTCTTTCAGAAAATGATTTTATTGTTTGAGGTTCTGGAAGGTAACGTTAAACTCAAGCGTAGCTATAGGTTGAAGCAACGATTGACGCGACAGATATATCGTGTGCAAAAATCTAATTCTTTATATACCTCAACTACGAGCGGAAATGTTTTATTTTATGTTTTATACATTGTTTCTAATATACACAAAATGACTTGAAAACTCCATCGAAAACGGGCGAAGAATCCCTCTCTAGTAGTGTGCTCAGCAATGGAATAGACACTTAAGATTAAAAGGCAGCACATATGCTCACTTCCCCAATCTTTGAAGTTACTATGCTGGAACAGATTGTCACAATGAAAGGGTTAAATAGCGTATGCTAATTATGCACTGAAGTGACAAAAGTCAAGGGATGACTGTTAATATCGTGTCGGCCCTCCCTTTGCCCGGCAAAGTGCAACAACTCGACGTGTCATGGAGTCCACAAGTCGTTGGAAGTCCTCTGCAGGAATATTGAGCCATGCTGTCTGTATAGACGTCCATAACTGGGAAAGTGTGGATGGTGCAGGAGTTTGGGCACGAAAGGACTTCTCGAAGATGTCCCATAAATGCTCGATGGGATTCATATCGGGCGATCTAGGTGGCCAGATCATGCGCTGGAATTGTCCGGAATGTTTTTTAAACCAATCGCGAACAGTTCTGGCCCCGGTGACATGGCGCATTGTCATCCATAAAAATCCCATCGTTGTGTGGGTACGTGAAGTCCATGAATGGCTGCAAGTGATCTGCAAGCAGCTGAACATAACAATTTCCAGTCAATGATCGGTTCAGTTGCATCAGAGGACCAAGTACATGCCATGTAAAAACAGTCAACACCATTATGCAGCCACCACCAGCTTGAACAGTGCTTTGCTGACACTTTGGGTCCATGGCTTCGTGGGGTCTGCGCCACACTCGAACTCTACCATCAGCTCGTCACAACTGAAATCGTGACTCATCTGACCACGCCACGGTTTTCCACTGGTCTAGGGACCAGTCGATATGCTGACGAGCTCAGGAGAGTCGATGCAGGCGATGTCGTGCTGTCAGTTAAAGGCATACGAGTCGGTCTTCTGCTGTCATAGCCCAAGGAAGACAAATTTATTGTCTTCCTTGGGTTATTGACAAAGTGTTGCGTGTCTATTAACATTGACCATTCTACACAGACGTCGGCGGTCTCGGTCGTTAAGTGCAGGTGGTCGCCCACTGTGCTGTCCATGATGGGATGGGATGGAATGCCTGAAATTTCATACTCTCGGCACACTCTTGATACTGTAGATCTCGGAATGTTGAATTCACTAACGATATCCGCAATGGAATGACCCATGCGTCTAGCTCCAACTAACATTTCACGTTCAAAGTCTGTTAATTTTCGTCGTGCCGCCATAAATCACGAAAAACCTGTTCACATGAATAACTTGAACACAAATGAAAGCTCTGGAAAATGAATTGCGCATTTATACTTTTTCGCTGCGATACTACTGCCATCTGTATCTTTGCATATTGCTATCCCATGACTTTTGTCACTTCAGTGTATTAATACTTCCTCTCCTATGCATGGGATTGAGTTAGCAAGTTTAAAAAAGGGATAGAAAAATTAAGTGTCATAGTCCTGTTAGTTAAAAACCCGATTAGTCATATTGTTTAATTTTAGGTCACCTTTAGCGGAAGAGAGCAGAGTCCACATCCTCAGTTTGAAATAGAAAAACGTTTTTAGTATATTCACGTAGATATATATAGACAGGCACAATAACATCACTGCACCAATCAATAGAAATCTCACTAAAATTTGTTTTCTTAGTGCTATACATGTTCCTATGTGCATATAATAATAATAGAAAGTAATAAATATTAAAAAAGGGATGCTGAACTTCCATGAAAACTACACATTGAATCACAATCAAAATTTTGCATAAATACTTCACAGAATTTATTTCCAACTGTCAGAAAAAAATAACAATAAAAGTTTATATTTTTATTGAAAGGGCAGCTATTTTCTTAAAATGTAAATGCTTGAAATTGTTCTGCCTATTTGATAAACGCAGGTAGCAATTTTCTATTAAACTTCTATTTTAGTGTCTATAGTATTACCTTTAACAGATCCAACATTTGTCGTCAAAATATTTTATTAGAGAAGAAACACTGTTTCTTGTACATTTAGGCCATTTCGATCAATTAAAAGCTAGTGTCGAAGTCTCTTCACTAAATTATGAGATCTTCCAATTTTAAACGACACATTTTGCGTTTTGAAGAGATGTGAAGCCTAAATTTTTGTAATGAAAGAACAGTGTAACCTGGAATTTTGCTATGAAAGAGAAACGAAGCTTATATTTTTGCAATGAAAGCAGTGAAATCTAGATTTTTGCTGTTAAAGATTAATAAAACTGGATTTCTGCACAGAGAGAACAGTGAAACCTAGTTTTTTGTTGAAAAAGAGACGCGAACCTTAATCTTGGCAGTGAAAGAGAATTGAACCCAGAATTTCTCAGAGTTAACGTCTTTGAAACCTGAAAATTTACCGTGAAATTTGTGTTTTTCAGTGTAAGAATAATAAAACTGGATTTCTACAGTAAGAGATCAATGAAACCTATTTTTTTTGTTGTGAAAGAGCAGTGAAACCTGAAACATAGCAGGGAAAGGGAATAGAACCTAGAATTTCTCCGTGAAAAGTTATTGAAACTTAGAAATTGGCAGTGAAATCTGGAATTTTGCACTTAAATAGTAAAGCTATATTTCTGCAATGAAAGGGCAACAAATCTCAGATTTTCAAAAACAAAGAGCACTGGAATCGGGATCTTAACAGTGAAAGGAAACCTAGAATTTTTCCGTAAAAAGTCAGTGAAACCTGCATAAAAACGCAAAACAAATGGAACAAGGTGATATATTGCGATTTATGAAGGCAATAACAATTGTACATGATAGCAGTTCTGGGTGCGATGTTGAATAGATTTTCATTTCTTCATAAAAGGTACTTTTCCGAAAACAAACATTTTTTTCAATAACAATATCACATTTCCCTTCACTTCCCCAATGTTCATCTGAGAAAATATGAGCTATTGTCATCTACTTGAATCAAAATGAAATGCTGTGAGAGTACATGTATGCAAAATTTGATTGCGACCAAACTCAGGAGTGTTTCTGGCACAATGTATCAGTTTGTGCCCAAAACCTCCTGTTTAATTTGTAGCAACAATCCTTTCATTCATATTTTTGAATAATAATGATATATTTCAAATTTTTATGGGTATTGTGTTTGGTATTTTGCATTGTAATAATCATATTTTAGTGATATTGAATATAAATGATAATTACTGCATTTATATATTTTTTGAGTGAAATTTTATATATGTAGTATTATATATTGTTGAATTATAATGAGTGTTTTAAATCCATATTTATCTATAATAAAAATATCCCAACATAATAGCATTTGCTTACGGTTATATGAAGACATGCGTACTATTTATCATATTAGATATTTTTTATTCAATGTTAAATTGGGAATGAAGATTTCCAAGAATAAATATTAATGAATGTAAGTATTTATTCCTTCTTTCATATATAAAAGCAGATCTTTCTTAAATGTAATATAGCCTCAACATTTACCAAATGCTTTTAGAGTCCATCGATAGCAATTATTATTAGGCAACGTGACTGAAAAATATTATTTTTCATTTTGTGATATGGAAATTAAATAAGGATACAATTTTAGCTAGTATGCTGCTTGTAGTTGACTCTTTTGCTTTTTATATCATCTGATTAGATGATACCTTTCACATTAAGAATATTTTGTCTTACTGATTCAGTTTAAGAATCCATAGAGTAGTTGAGATATTTGTGGATTATACACAGCATTTTTATCGAATTATGACGTCTTCGAATAACTTAGTTTCAGCATTTAATGACACCGTTAGGCTCAAGTACAATGATTACGATGTCAATATTCAAAATTTAGATAACATTAAGCTGTAATGAACTTGCTGCGCGTTTAGATAAATATGGATCCCTTTCACTTGTCTTTTGGAATTTTACTGTCTACTAAAGTTAATTTATATGCCTTTTTGCTACATTTATTCTTTTGCTCCTTTATATATATGCGCTCTCTCTGTGAACTAAACAACTCTTTCATCTAGACAGATGAAATTTCGTATATGGTCTTTAAGCGAAATATTGAACGCTATCCATTTACAGGACGTAGGTCTGTCTGTTCAAAAGCATTTCAATAAAACAACTGTTATGTGAAGAGTTATGAATAGTGTTAAGTAGATAGTTTTAGCAGCGAAAGAGAGATTCGTATCAAGTTTTGATCGAAATCCGTTAACAAGTTGACCGTCTGTAGATCTGTGTATTTGCATATCTGCAAATGAGATAACTCAGAATTGCAATTGCTCATCTGACATTTAGCATTTTCTATTCTGGGCCAAATTTTGATATGAATCCAAAATACATGCTCTATTCTCTTCACTTTTATGTAAAAATTGGACGCAGAACTTGGAAAATAAATATGTGAGCATTCGTGATATTCACAACCTTGCTCTAGGTTTGGATTTTTTTTAAATCGGGGAAGTACATCCTCATTAAAAACAACTATATAAGAAAATTTTAAGCCGACTATTAACAGTGTTTTAATTTGCGATTTGGAGGATTTATTTATTATTATTATCATCAACGAGGTATATTGTCATCAACAATTGATTATTATCATCAAAATAAACGGTTAAACCTACATTTTTACAGTGGAATGAGCGTGCAATTCCTATGAAATAGTTTCAGAATTTTTCCCTTTATATTTTTAAATAAAAACTAAAGGGAACCTATAATATTATTTAATAACGTACAAGAAATAATCGCATGGGGCAGGAAATCTGAATTTTACTGCCTTTTGGATTAGAAATTCAAATGTCCATTATTTTTTTCCACATACTTTGTTCCTTTAATCTTTTAAAAGCAGTTAAGAAGGTTTAGTTTAATCTTATATTAATTATTTAAACTATGAATATCATTTTATTTGTGAGTATCCTCCTCACAACTGCTTCATAGGATTAGATGATAATTGATTTATCATCATGTAGAGCTTGATACTGATACTCTATTGTAGCTGATACTTTAGTACCTAACTCTTTTAATTGAGCTTGTTCTGTTCAGAAAGAACTTTTGTACTCCGTGGATATCGGTTCTCGCTCTTGCATCGAGACTGACAGACTATACTGTTGTGAATGTGATTCCAAACTCGGATTTCGCTTCCTCGGAAGACGGTGCGCCGATGCCCATGATTTTGACAGTGACTGACTAGTGGATAAAAAAAAGGAATGGCTTTTTGATGTAGTTAGTATAGGAAAAAACGGAGATTCTCAAGTGGTGCATGCACCATTGTATGGAGTAAAAGGGTAGTATTGGCTGGGAGGGAAGTTTGAAGAACACATACGCTATAATGTCATTGAGACGGTACGATGAATTAGGCTACATTGATCAGTATATGTCGATTACTAAACATGATACTCTCAATCTGGGAGAGTTTTGTACGCTTAACATTTTTGCGTATTTGATACAAAGTATGAAGATGATATTTTGTGTCAGAAGATCAAAAGTATCAAGTGGATATTTTGCATCAGGCACCCAAAAGTATCAGGATGACTTTTACTACCAGATAACCTTACAGCGTAAACATATATAAAGGAGCACTGGAATCTTGTGAAATGCCTTATTTGTGTAATGAAATGTTGTATTTTAATTACTGTATTTACATGATTCTTCCCCCTCTATATTCGCATCATTGTGAAAGTGCTTAGATGCGAGGCTGTTCCGTATGTTGCATTTTGGCTTTTCTTAGTTGCTAGCATTTCATTTTCTGATGAAAACTGTAGTATGTTTTTGTTTTTGGTTGTAATATAGCTCCCCTGTCTTGCGCATGGCAACCGTAGTTTGTGGTGTGTGTGGTGTGTCAACAATAGAGTAGACAAACCCCTACCACAGGCTACTCAGCGGCCATACTTAAACATTATTCAGTGTCCGTCTATTATTTTCCAACAGAGAGAGAGGAGGAGGAAGAGGAAAAGCCCAAGTTTAAAGAAAAGTGTTTGGCGCAGTGCATAAAGTGCATTGACTTCTGCTGCATTTGGGACTGCTGTACTTGTTGGATTTATTTCCAGGAGTTTTGTTCCATCATCGTCTTTGACCCCTTTATGGAACTCTTCATCACACTGTGCATTGTCGTGAATACCCTATTTATGGCTATGGACCATCACGACATGGACCCGTCTTTCGAAGCTTTCCTGAAAAACGGAAATTATGTAAGTGCAACAAAAAGGAGATCAGGCCAGAGGGGCAGATTAAAATAAACACCTTCCTTCCGCTGTCATCTGCCCCTCTCATTCTTTTACTTTGCTTGCTAAGCTAACGAGTCTATTGGCTTCTTTCGAAACTAAGCAGGCGAATTAAACCATTATAAATTGTCACGCCCTTAACCCTTTCAGGGGCTGTAACTTCCATTTGAATCCACTTCGAAATTTATTTAAATTTTCCAGTGAAAAATCTATCATTAAATTTTTCAGAAAAATACCAGTTGACATCAATGGATTCAATTATCTTTTGGGTTAAAAAGTATATTGTAGGGGGTTAAATGCTTTAACACCATTTAACCTCTACTACAACCCACTCGAACGCTTCGAATTCTGAATTTTTTTGAATTAATTTGAGTTAGCATCTATATAATATAAATCATTATAAAGAACGCAACGACATTTTTTTTATTCCTTAGATTTTGTACAAATTTTGTACTTATTTAAATATTCCCCCAATATTGTTATTTATATAACGAGTTTAACTTGTTACAGTAGCGAAAGTGGTTTAGTTTTCGCGAAGAAAAAGCCTCGTTTCACTCGCTGAAAGGGTTAAATAAAAACAAAGAGGATAATATTTTTTTGTTACAGCTGCTTTGCGCTTTTTTCTTTCTTTTCCTAAGCGCTCATGAATGAACTTGCTTTCATTCTTCGAGAAAGAAGAAACTTTAGACTTAGCCTATTAAAAAACCTTTGGAAGCTTTTCCCTTTGTTTTTATTGACGCTCACGAACAAACTTTCTTATTATTTTTCGTGTGAGTCGTTTTTAGTCAAACAGAATTAATTAATAGCCACAAGTGCTTTTTTTTTTCTTTTTCTGAGCTCTTATGAAGAAATTATTTCTCATATTTTTGAAGAAAAAAAAAAAAGAAATTCCCGACCAATGGAAGCTTTTTTTCTTTGTTTTTATTAAATCTTATGAAATTTTTTTTATTTTTCGACTGAGCCGGAAAAAAACTACTTTTAGTCAAAAATTAATAGCAATAAATGCTTTTCCTTTTTTTCTAAGAGCTTATGCAAGAAATTACTTTTCTTGTTAAAATTTTTTTATTAGTCTATGGAAGATTTTTCTTTTGTTTTAATTGAAACTAACAAATGAACTTTCTTATTATTTTTCGACTGAGCGAAAAAAAAAACTATTTTTAGTGAAAAACATTAATGGCAGTAAATGTTTTCCTTCGCTTTCGAAGAACTTATGGAAGAAATTACTTTTCAAATTTAGAAGGAAAAAAGAAACTCTCAGATTAAATTCTTCTAGTCATAGTTAACAGTTTTTCCTTCAAATTTATTTTTCATTCGTCGAGGAATAAGAAATTCCCAAATTATGTCAAATTAATAAAGTTTTAACCATTGTTAAATGATTATTTACGCTTTTTTTATTTTTTACTGATTGATCACAAATGCATGAATTTTTTTTCCGACAACAATGAAATCCGCATACTGAAATTATTAAATTTTTTAAGTCAAGAATATAGTTACTTATTCAGAAACAAATCTTTTTTTCTTTTTTTTCTAAATCTCTCACTTTCTTATGCACTTACTTTTCATTCTTTAAAACTCAAGAATTGCCCACACTGAGCCAATTAAAATCTTTTAGTCAAAAATGTAGCTCATCATAAAACGAATATTTTTCTTTATATTTCTTCCTTTCTTTTCCTACTTACTATTATGAATTAATTTTTAATCATAGGAAGATAAAATTCCAAGACTGAGCCGCTTATAAAAACCTAACAGCATATAGTTTGAGCAACGTAATCTAATATAAATATTAATTTGAAACAAAATTATCTAAAATAATGTATTTAAAGGATCACTATCATATGTGCAGCAATTAAAGGATAAGCACTATTGGATTATAAATTTTATTATTTTTTAATATTTTATCAATAGTTTTATAAATGTTATTATTATTTTTTAATTTCTATTAAATGCGTCTTAATAATTCAATACTATAAAGAAATGAATCCTTCTAAAAGATTAATAATTAAAAAGTTTAAACAAATAGTTAAAATATTAGTAATTTAATTTTTATCACTACTATTCAAAATGGAGCATGCATAACAATTAGTAATCAAGAGTTGGCTGATAAAAGTATATAAATAAAAATAACATCAGGATATACAAGTTAATCAGCAAAAAACATTTTGCTTAGCGCTTATAAATAAATATTCTTTATTTTATTTTTCTGTATAAAATAACAACTTCAAAGAGAAGAATCTATAATTCGGAGAAGGAAATTTTATTTAGTTTAAACAAAAGAATATTATTAAACATAAAAACTGATTACATTTAAAAACATGCAAAAACCTTATTTTATAATGAGATAATGACTATATAAAATTCTGATAATAATAACTCATATAGCAACTTGCACAATATTATTAATAAAATTTCTGCTTCATTTCCTCTTTTGTAAACCAAAAATGTATTTCCATTTCTTTTTTTATCGCTAAAATACAAGGTTAAAATGAAAATGGTAGTTGAAGAGTGCATTTTACTAACAAAATCTAGTAGCTTTTTTCTATTAATTTCATTCCATTTTCTGGAAGGAAAATTCAAGGAAATAGTACTGAAATCCTAAGTTAAGTTTTCCAAATCTTTTACAGATTATTATTTTATAGTTTGCATTATTACTTAATTTAATATATAAAAATCATCGTTTTGTTATTAGTAGGACGAATCTATTACAAGAAAGAAAGAAAAACGAAATTCTATAGAAATTTAGACATTTCTCTTTAAGTGATTTTTTTTACTTGTTTCATTCATTTTATATTAGAAATTAAATTTTTTGTTATACTTCATTATACGTGACATAACTTTTATTTTATAGTTATACTAAGGAAAATTTACTCCTAAACTTTTGTGAAATTATATAATGTTATGAAATAAAGCATTTTTAACCAATTTTCTTAAAGCAATCGTTTGAAAAGTAATTTTTGAAATTCTCTTTTTTTTTTGCATTTGATTACTTACATTTATCCTAATTTTTTTTCAAAAAATTCTTCACCCTAAAAATTATTACTGATTTTATTTTCAAAATGTAATACTGGTTCGTTTTCTTTTGTTTTAACTCCTTTGAATTTTTATGAGTTGTGACAATCGCAAGCATAATGAAGAATCAACACAATCATCTTTAGCCCCGAAAAATTATTTTTCTATAGATTATGCCTAATTTTCAGGCAGCAATCTTATAAATAAACAGCAAGAATATGTGAAAATAAGGCAATTTCCATTTATTGGAATCGAAACAATTGCTTATTCTTTATTTATTATCATCATACATTCACTCTTATGTTTAGTTCATCAATGCCGTTTTGTATGCTTCGATCATTTCTTTCTGGAATGTTCAAGTAACGGCTATTTCACGATAATTTAAAAGTTTTTGATGCATTTTATTTAATATGCTTGCAGCTTGTCCGTAATGAAAAATATGGGGAAGGCTTTTATTATGTTGAAACAACAAATAAACCTTCTTGTAGTGCTTGCGAAAAAATATATCGTTTCGTAAATAAAATCGAATCTAATTTCATTTCGATTGCTAAAACAAGTGAAAAAGTTTCGTATTACCTTTCACCGAGAGCAACTGAGTCTTACTTATGAATGATCATTTGAATAATTAAATATTAATTGAATAATTGTCATAATTATACAACTATGAATAGATATGGTATATCATTTAAGTCTGCACACATTAATATTCTGCACTGAACTTGCAATAAATATATTTTACTTATTTAGTTTGCACCAATCACAAGCAATCATTTGATCTATTGCTCGAGTAGCACATTGTTTAAAAAAATAATAACATAGGGAATTAATAATATTAGCAATATTGCATAATAAGGAATATACAATATTGTACAATGTTGTGCAGCTCGAGAGGAGAATATGGAATAAAATCATTGCTTTTTTTACTTCTATTTATCTTATTGGGTGATAACAAGCTAACAACCAGGTCTGGAAATGATATAGCTAAATAATGATATAAATAAATAACGTCTTCAAAGCTAAAGGAAAATGGAAGTATTTCGGTTTGTCGTCACATTTTTATCTTTCCAGGGGATTCAATAGATAGCGCCCAAAATCCTTCCAAAAAGGCGATTCCTTTTAAACGCAAGGTCTGCATTCCTCGCGCTTTTCTGATTCTTCCTTTGAAACTACATTGGAGACTTTATCTTTCCACTAGCTAAATTGCTAGACGTGCCGAATGAACCCGAGAACTGTATCACATCCGAAAATAGATTACAGCATGAGAAATAGCAAACTAAATCCCACTTAAAGAAAGGAGGATACATTCAATAGCAATACTTTTCGGAATATGGTGAGCCCTGGTGGTTATTTATACGTATGTCCTATATTTAAATTGGATCACATATTTGCCAACGAACGTTTGATAACGTAGAATTTCATTCCTGATTTACCAGATACTAACAATTTATTTATAAACTACAGCCTTCTCAACTTTGCAAGATTCTGCTTAAATTATTAAGCCAGATTGTATACAGAGAATGTTCAAACCTGGTTTAGACTTTTTCATAAATCATTGTATCAGAGTAGCTAAAACTAACATTCTTACTTTCAAATTTGCATTTAAAAAAATTAAATTAACATTATTAGGTTATTTAAGAATCAGTATATTAGCTTTAAATTGCTGTTCATCGAGACTGTGAAACCATTTCGGATACTTCAGACATACCCGATGAATTACATAAAACAATGGATTGTATAAAATAAAGGACTCATATCGGATTTAACTACTTAAAAGCGACCTAACAGGGTATAAATGTCTTCCTTATTTGAGATTAATCACTTTATTAGGATACATACTACGAATATTACATTAATAACGGTATATGTTTGCCAAGATTAAAAGAGGCTCTCTGTCAGTTTGAAAAGTCCTTAGAGACAAGAAAATAACTCATTTCTCAGAATTGTCCATAAGATTGAAGGATAATTCAAATCAGGCTAAGTTTGAAAAATTGAAACTACCATTTAAAGAGTTTCAAAATTTTTACTCTCTCCTAGCTTGAAGTCAGACTTAGAGAGTGCAAAAATGTGACTTATTGAGATAAATCTTCAACTAATATCAGTAGAATAGACCTTTGTTGTGATGCACGCTCGAATATCGCATTAAAAATTCTGTTCTTCTTTATCGAGACTAAAAAAAAGATTCTATGATAATTTCAAAAGATTGTAATGGGTATAAGATAATTCATTTCTCTGAAAGTGGTTTTTAGGTCCTTTGGGCTGAATTTAAAGACTCTTAGCAAAGAATTTTAAAGATTTGAACCTTCTCCGAGACGGTTCAAGACTTTTTTAAATAGCAAAATAATGCAAGGTCTAAAACAAAATTATACGTAACAACTATATGGAAAATACAGTAATGATAAAAATTTACAGAATGCTCCCATTAAAGTCCTGGACATCTTTATTTTTCTTTAACATTAGTATTGCTACAGCTACTACTACAAAAGTGTTGTCTATACATTCTTTATTTGCCCATGCTTTGTCGGCTAGGAATACACACTGGCTCTCTAAATGATTTCAACATTTAGTTGCAAATATATGCTGACAGTAAAGTTGTTTTCAAAGCGAATTTCACAGTTTTTCAAATGGCGGCATTACAAAATGCAGCGCGCATTTTATCTTCTGAACGGTAATGTGCACAGTCTGTCGTTTCATTCTAAAATTGTAATGATTTAAAACTTTAAAATGTTGTATTTTGCTCTCGTAACTCCTGCCACTTTCGAAGTAAGAATGCTAAGTTCGAGTCCTATTGTTAGTGAACTGTTAAGTATTTTCCTTACACTGAGTGTAATCATTTAAATATCCTTTTCATGATTATAACTATCTCCGTTCTAAACTGGAAGGACTTCAGTATAGACATGACGTAATGAGCGTAGAATAAATCTGTATCTGAAGAATTTTCTTTATCCATTCATGCGTTAATTATATTTTGGAAGTCTTAGAAATGTAATAATTCAAGATATTGAAATTTGATTCCCCAGATCAAAGTTCCAAGAAATTTTTTGGTTTAAAAACTTTATATGAGTAAAGAGTACCAAGATTAAGTAGAAAGTAAATCCTTCCTATTATTACCAATATAAATGTAACGTATTATTAGAGTTTAAGCACTTCAATTACTATCTATTGATCAGAATATATTATATAAAAAGGTGTCGTCTTCTTTTTTGTGTGCATATTGGAGAGGAATATTGCTCTAAAAGAGAAAATTTTAAGATAGCTATTTAGTATAAAATCAGGATCAACAAAAATCATCACCACAAGAATTTTCCTGCCTGTTATCCATGGTTAGGTAAATTTGTCAGCATTTCACGAGGAAATTGAATAAGAAATTAAGAAAGAAACGTGAATGGTCCCGTGAGGGAATTTTATAGCAATGGTATTAGACGCAAAATGATTTGAATCACATACATAATATTCAAATTTATAGGTCAAGTATATATCAATGACTAATTCTATGTAGAGTTAATTTTTTTAAAGCGATTATTTGTTTTAAAGTAATGGCCACCTGCTCATTGGACCTTTTTATTTTGTATTCTTTCTCACTTACTGCCATGAATCTGAAAAACAAAAATAAATTGAATACTACAAAATTGTAGAGTAAATAAAATCTCTCGTTTCCAAAATTAAGCAATGAAATACATCTTTTAGAAGTTTTATTCATCTTTCTGCTATTAAAAAGAGATTACTAGGCTATTTAAGTCAAGCAAAATTGCAAGGAGAATAAAAAGTATGTTGACTATATTCTGTACAAGATGAAAATGAAAGGTAAGTTTCCAAAACAAGCTTCGGAATTCCTATATGGGACTCTTAATGATTATAAATGGTTAATCATAGTATTAAAGAAAAAAATATTGTTATTTTATTCAAAGTTGCCAGAATTATGTGAAACACTAGGATTTATCACACCTAAAAATAAGATATAGCGCTTATAATTACAGTTTAAATCAACTCTTTTAGGAAAGTCGAATCTCTTTCAGATTGTACCAAAGAAAACGCATTATTTATATATTTTTTCAAACTACGATATAATTAATCAATATTACTGATGATGTTGAAAATAAGGAAATTCAGACTGGTTTGCAAAAAAAAATCATAATCTTGTATTACCAAATAACTGTATCACTCTCCTGTATAAAACATGATATAATCTTAATTGCTGCGTTTTCATTGGCCAGAGCTGCGTATATGTTAGAATTGATGAGATAAACCGGTTATTATGAATACTCATTGAGATTATTATTATAAATAACCAATTAATCACATTGATCGTAGCATATACATGTAATAAGGGAAAATTATTGGCTTAAGAGATATGAAGATTAGACATCATCATTAGTTTATTTAACATTTGGCGATCTAGTTATTAAAACAGCTTATATACAAGGGTTGTCAAAAATAATGAATAACACATATAAAAAACGTATTTCGCACTTAATATGGTATGGTGGAACTTTTGCTATTTAAAACCGCATGAATACTCCTTGAAATGATTATATATAAATTATGTATGATGGTAAAGAGGAGGGATAGTACTATTTCTTATGGACTCGAGACGTAGGACGGTGTCTACGATGTTAAAGCCTGGTGATTGGTTATGGAATACAGAAGGTGTGTCACTAAGTAATCATGTTCCTGAAACCAGGAGTTAATGGGTCTACTAAGGTGAATCGGCTCCAAACCATTATGGAAAGATTACAGTTAATATCTCATCAAATTAAAAATAAATACGATAAACTTTATAAAAGGCACAGCTGCAAATTTAGAGTTCTCGATAAAATACAAGTAATACAGCCAGAACGCATGAAAATAAATTTTAATTTTCCCCATCTTTAAAGACTGTGGAAATTAAAAGAGATTTGTAATTTTTTATTCTTTTTTTATTTTAATCCAGAAGTATTTCAGAATAAATCTGAAGGATCAATTAATTAAAATTTCAAGGCATAAAACAATAAAAGAACAAAGCATTTTTCTTTGAAACTATAATCGAAACAGTTTCAAGTCTTGCTAAAATACCCATGCACAGCATTGTCTCAGACTATTTTTCCACCTACAAAATTTTTAACGCACTGCGCATGCCTAAATAATTCTCCATGTTGTCAGAGGCCTTGCTTTCATTTGTGTTGGAAAGTAATCAGGAACCTTTCTTCATCGGTTTAAGAAAAGAAAATGAGTCGAGGCAGAGCCACGAACTGTAAAGTCGTGAAAATTAGAGTTTAATTAATAAAAAATCATTTGGATAATTATCGTGAAACTTTCTAAGATACAATATAAAATTTCAATAAAATCTGTTTAATGCATTTTTAGTCTATAGAGGACAGGCACAAAATAAATTTTTTATAGATGCATTCTTACTTGCAAGTGATTTGATTTATCAAATCCATCCTAACAATGGAGGGAGAAAGCAAAAATTTCAAAGTCTCTTCAAAATTGAGTCGTAATATATGCAGATATTTAAGACTTGGAAGAAAATCGTCCAACCTTGATACATAAAATGTAATTTTGATGCTATTTTCTGTTAATTATAGTTGAGATGAACTTCCAACTATTATAATTGTAAATGCTAAATAGCGTTGTAAAGCCATTTTCACCCTGTTACTTTCCAATTGCATATAACGAATATTCTGTAATGAGCTCCAAAGACGTCTCTTTTCGAATTGTTATTTGTCGATTCCGTACAACGAAGATTCTATCATGGGCTTCAGAGATGCCCATTTTCACATTGCTATCTGCCAGTGACATATATCAACGATTCTATCACGATCTCCAAAGGCGTCTATTTTTACATGGTTACTTACCAATTCCATACTGCGAAGACTTTACCATGGTCCTGGAAACCACCAATTTCCAGGGTTTTTTTTACCAATTCCATACAACGAAGATTCTATAATAGGATTCGGAAATGTCCATTTTCACCTTTTTACTTGTGAATTCCGTAGAAAGAAGATACTGCCATGGGCTCCAAAGACATTTTACATTGTATTCACCATTTTCATACAATGAAAATTCAAAAGTAAATGTATTCTTTAATTCATGAACGTATTAGCACTTTTCAACCATATGTGAAAATGTTCAAAATTCTCGGAACGCTGGAAATGCTCTGATTAATAAGAAGCTGCAATACATTAAAATAAGATCTATTTCTTCTAACAAGAAAGATGCTATTCATGTTTTCACAAGGAATACATCTCCTGTCAGCCAAGGGAAAAGTGACAGTCTTTAGACCAACTGATTTAAGCAAAAAACTATTGAAAGGACCAACTAATGTGAATTTGCCACTTTTTTTGCCATTTTGGTTTCATTGTTAAAGATATCATCAGTTTTGCCACCAATCCTATTTCAAAAATTATTCTGCGACTCTAAGATAAATTTGTTTCCCATTATGTAGCATCAACTAATAAATTTATTATAAATTAATTTAAAAAAGTTTTCAAAGTGTTTGTGCTATACTCTTACTTAGAATGGACAAACAAAGTTAATAATTAAAAAATGTAATTATAAATAAACTAATTTTTTATATCTTTAATCTATAAGAAAATCTTCCTTAGTTAATGGTATTGCAGTTTCGTCGAACAGCAAATTAGAAAGGATTTATGTAAATTTATTTTACCAATTTGTCCAAAATTATTTAAATATTTACAGCCCTATTAAAAAAATGAAATAAATTTCTTTCTTCTATTTAATTTTCTTCTTCATATTTTTGGAAATTATTTTAAAACTATGAAATCTTAAATGCACCTTTTATTCAACTAGAATAGAATATTCTTTCTTGCACTGACAACAAATTTTTTGACCTAGTTTATAAATTGCCGCTCATTGTATGAGAACAATAAAGCCAAATTTTCTAATTTGGCCTCTTTTAAGAAGCAAAGATGACTCAATTTCTCCCGGGGACTGGTTTTGGCTATGATGGAAAACAATGTTTTCTGTTTTGAATTTAAATTCAAATAAATTAAATATGAAGTGATAAAGTTTTCTTACAGCCCAAGACTTATTAGAGACAATCGAATATGAAATTTAAACATAAAATTGGCTTTTAAAAGTTACGCCCGATTATGAAACTAATCTAAACTGGATTATATATCATTTTCCGAAAACACATTTCATACTGGTTTAACTTCAAATCACGAAAATTCATAACAGCTATACCAGCTATAA